>OVAY01000136.1:0-90961 GCA_900406395.1 Kernera saxatilis
ATCTAAATATAATTAATATTTTTAAAATATAATTATATTTTGGATATTTCGAGTACCCATTCGGGTTTCGGTTCGGTTCGGGTTCGGGTTCGGGTTCAGTTTTTTGGATACATGAGTTAAGATCCATTCGGATATTTTGTTGGTTCGGGTTCGGATTCGGTATCATTTTTTCGGATCGGGTTNGGGTTCGGATTCGGTATCATTTTTTCGGATCGGGTTCGATTCGGATTTTCGGGTTCAGATAAAACGCTCACCCCTAAGCTCCGTAAGACTTGAAATGCATAACAATTTTGTTCTTTGTCTTACTGTAGTTATTTAGGTTCAAGCTCTTAGATGATAAGATAACGCTTATTAAAAAATAAACAAATTATAAAACAAAATACCATATTGAAATTTTCAACTCTCCGTTATGGCGAGACGGAATCTCCAGGGTCAACTAGTTGACTTCTGAGGGTGTTCACACATTATCTGTCTTTCTCTTTTTATTATTTTAAATTTGATAGTTTTAGCTCCTGAATTGTTGGAACAACAAATAACAAGTTGCACAACTGAATGATTTACTTTTATTTTAGAGTTGAGGGTTTAGCTATTTTAGATATTTTAGATTATTTAAGGATTTGTTGGCATGTATAGATATTTTAAACCACAAAAAAACGTATATATTATTTGGCTGAAAAAAAGAATTAAAACTCATATATAGATTCTTTGTAAATAATTAATAATTTAATTTTTGGGGTGTACCATCTACTTCTTTTTTTCTTTTGGCTGATCTACTGTTTACTTAGAAGACTTTACATGCAAACAAATATTAGTTTTTTTTCTTTTGTAATTTCATTTGAAAAGGAAAGCCAATAACGAACTGTTTACTTAATTATGTCATTGTCAAATTACCTTACGTATCCATTTTGGGAGTCAAGTTTGTACGACTTTACTGACTCGAATAAAAAAAATCGCCTTTACGACTTTTTTTTTAAAAACAAACAAAAAAGTTTTTTCTTAAAATATTAATTAATTTTTTTTTTTTGTTGTTTTAAAATATTAATTTTGAAACAATTCGTAGAGACATCCCACCTACAGATTGTAGTTTGCTCCTAGAAAGTAGATTAGAATCTATTCTGAATCATTCTGATAATTATTATTTTAGCTTCAACTGATTCAAACGTAATTTTTACGTTCACGTCAGCGGCGTCATTAAAAAAAAGTCAAAACGAAATTTATAATTTGAAATCTAGTAGCATTTAAAAAAATTATTGTGAATATATTTTTTGGTAAAATACAAATGCAATTGGAAAGTTCTTTCTCCGTTTGCGTTTGGCCTTTAATTATTACAATTTTGTTTTTGCTTATGTTTAAAGTTGTGGATATTTTTCTAAAAATATACATCTTAAACAAACAAACACATTAGTTTGTTTCTTTTCCTGAGCCACGAATGTTTTTGGTGAAAATATTATGTAATTTATGTATATATTTTTTTAATGTAATTTATTTGTATATTATTTATAAAAATTTACCTAACCATTCTTACCAATATGTTTAGGCGGTTCTTTCGCCTACTTGAGAGTGGAGCTCGGCGACTTCATGGCTTTCATCGCCGCCGGAAACATAATACTCGAATACATAGTCGGTGGAGCCGCCGTGGCTCGATCATGGACCTCTTACTTCGCCACTCTCTTAAACCATCGACCGGACGACTTCCGCATCATAGCTCATAGTCTCGGCGAAGACTATAGCCACTTAGATCCAATCGCGGTCGGCTTTTGCGCGATCATCTGCGTTTTAGCCGTGGTTGGCACAAAAGGCTCATCAGTCTTCAATTACATCGCTTCTATAATCCATATGGTCGTGATTATGTTCATAATTATCGCCGGATTCACTAGAGCTGACCTCAACAACTATTCCGACTTCGCTCCGTTTGGCGCTAGAGGAGTGTTCAAATCCGCGGCGGTGCTTTTCTTTGCGTATATCGGATTCGACGCGGTTTCGACGATGGCGGAGGAGACTAAGAATCCCGCGAGAGATATTCCGATTGGTCTTGTTGCATCGATGGTGGTCACTACGCTTGTTTATTGTCTCATGGCGGTCTCGTTGTGTCTTATGCAACCGTATAGAACGATTGATCCTGACGCGCCGTTTTCGGTCGCGTTCTCTGCGGTTGGATGGGATTGGGCTAAGTACCTTGTGGCGTTTGGTGCTCTTAAAGGTATGTATGATCTCCCATTATTTATTTGCGTTTGTATTAATAATTTAATGAAACTCACAACCTTAAACATTTTCAACCAAAAAATTATTTGTTCTTAAAAAACTGATAACATTTTTTTCTTTCAAACACAAAAGTTTTGCTCGAAACAATTTAAACTTTGGCTTTTTAATGTTAATCCCGGCGCGAGTCTTCACTTTTTTTTTTTTTTTTTTTTTTTTGGTTTTTGGAAAACAGTCGATGGTAGAGTTTTGTTTTCGGTTATNACAAATGCTACAAATGGTATAGAGTGTGGCTCGTTTGAATTTTGGCTCAAGTTTGGTTTTTAGTCAAATATAAGATTTTTTTTTAATTTTTATTTTAAGTTACGAATTGGTTAAATTCGTTTTTGGTTCGGATATGATTTTGGTTTCTCGTATTTTGAAAGTTGAATCCATTTTTTAACCATAATTGGAAAAAGTCTGGTTTCCGAATTGATTGTTTGAATTTGGTTTGGATCATATCATTCATCTTGTATATATAATATTACTATACAAAATCTAAAAAATAATTTTTGAATTATGTGCAGGTATGACGACGGTTTTGTTAGTTGGAGCCATCGGTCAAGCTAGGTACATGACCCACATAGCCCGGGCCCACATGATGCCGCCATGGCTAGCTCAGGTCAACGCAAAGACCGGAACACCGATTAACGCGACGGTGGTAATGCTCGCCGCGACAGCTCTCATCGCATTCTTCACAAAACTGAAAATTTTAGCCGATCTCTTATCCGTTTCCACACTTTTCATCTTCATGTTCGTCGCCGTGGCTCTTCTCGTCAGGAGATATTACGTCACCGGAGAAACATCTGCCGGTGACCGGAACAAGTTCTTAGTGTTCTTAGGTTTGATTCTCGCGTCCTCGTCCACGACGGCTGCGTATTGGGCCATGGAAAAAGACGGTTGGATTGGATATTGCGTTACGGTTCCTATATGGTTTTTGTCTACCGTTGGGATGAAGTTTCTTGTACCGCAAGCTAGGGCTCCGAAGCTTTGGGGTGTTCCTTTGGTTCCGTGGTTGCCTTCTGCTTCGATCGCTATTAATATCTTTCTTCTTGGTTCGATCGATCAAAAGTCGTTTGTTAGGTTTGCGATATGGACAGGCGTTCTTCTTGTTTACTACTTCTTGTTTGGGTTGCACGCAACGTACGATACCGCAAAGGCGACGTTGAAGGAGAAGAAGACGTTGCAGAATGCTGAGGAAGGTGGTGTTGTTGCAGATAAATCTGGTGCTGCTGCAACTTTAGATCACTAGCTGGTTTTAACAAATGTTACAAAAGATTGGCTTAGGCTTTCGATTTATACATAGTTCTTCTGTTGGGTTTTAGGGTTTTCGTTACGTGCCACAGGTTTGTAAGATCGTTTCGTTTGTTCAGCTTTGATGTATGTTTATAGCTGTCTCACGTTTGCTTCAAATATGATATTTTAAGGTCTGGTTTAATCATTCTTGTTTTTTTTTTTCCAGCAAATATAGCTTAAAATTTCTGAATCTTTTTCTTTGTGCAATTAAAAGTAAAACAATGTCAAATGTCAACAGATCAACTTTTATAATTTAGCTTCAAACAATATGTCAACATTTTATTTATTTATTCATAAGAGAATATATTTTTTCCGTTTATTTAAATGCTAATTAAATCAATGGATTCTGCCCAAACTTGTCCTCAATTAATTTTGTCATATATATTTTGTTCGACTTTTACAAATACACCATACGTATTCCTTGGGCTTTAAACTTGCTTTGGGTCTGGCCGATCATGAAGTAAAACTTGTTCCGCAAGCTAGGTCTCATCCTTTTTTGTTTTGTTTTTCTCTATCTTCTCCAATAAACCATTAAACCCTTAAACCCTGCGCGCACTCCGGGTGAAAGAGGGAGAGAGAAGAATGAATTTCAAGAACGAAAATAAGAAGGGTTTAGCATTGAAGAGAAGAAACGAGAAAAAGATTTCCATCGATCAGGACCCTTTCTTCGAGGATGAGACGAAGAAACGAAGGAAAGTCAATTACGATGTTCATAGTGTCGATGATAACGAGTCTGTAGAATCTGAAGAGGAAGAAGACTTTCATGGTGAGGAGGCGGAGGATGAATTTGCCCATGAGACGGCAGGCGAGAAACGGAAGAGATTGGCGGAGGAGACTTTGAACAGAATCAGAGAGGCCAAGCGGAGAGAGCGTGAAGAGGATGACGAGGAAGATGGTGTTAGAGATTTGCTTGTGGAGAATACTCTAATGCAGGAGCAGCTCGAGGAGAGTGGTCGTGTTCGAAGAGCCATTGCAGCAAGGTAAGGAAGAAAGTTACTATTTTTGCTTTTGCTGAAAGAAAAAAGTTTAAATCCATGAGATTTTCATATTTGAATTCATTCCTCAAAGATTGGTTTAACTAGGAATTCATAGGCTTCACAAATTCTTGTGGTTTGGTTGAATTGGGGAAGAAAAGTGCTGATTTTACATCCTTACAACACCTTAAGGTGTAGGGTTTAAAGGAATTTAATGAAATTGATTGAATTGGGAAGAAAAATGTTAAATTTTACTTGCTTACATCGATTTTATGTAATGGCTTGGAGATTGTTTTTACTGATACTCTGTTTAACCTTGACCGAGTCAGTGTCCAAGAACCACTGAGTAGTGATGAGTTTCGTGTTATAGTCAAACACCGACAGTCTGTCACAGCAGTAGCTCTATCAGATGATGATTCGAGGGGGTTCTCAGTTTCTAAAGACGGTACTATCCTGCATTGGGATGTATCTTCTGGTAAGAGTGAAGAATACAAGTGGCCAAGCGATGAAGTTCTGAAGTCTCACGGGTTAAAATTAAATGTCCGAGAATCTCAGAGTAACAAACAATCTCTAGCCCTAGCTGTTAGCTCTGACAGCCGGTATCTAGCAACTGGAGGAGATGATTGCCATGTTCATTTGTGGGATATCCGCACACGAGAGCATGTCCAGGTAACATACTTTGATCATTTCCTGTTTTTTTTTTTATATTTTCCCGGTTCATTGTGTCTTGCTCTCAGCCTCTTTAGCTGTATGTCTACAGGCCTTTCCAGGTCACCGGGGAACTGTTTCTTGTCTATGCTTCAGACAAGAAACTGCAGAACTCTTTTCTGGTTCGTATGATCGAACATTAAGGATATGGAATGCAGAAGATAAAGCGTATATAGGCCCAAGTTTTGGACACCAGGCTGAAGTTCTAACCATTGATGCTCTACGGAGGGAGCGTGTACTCAGTGTTGGACGAGACAGAACAATGCAGTTATATAAGGTATAGGCTTTCTTCCAGAAAAAAACCGTTGTGGAAGCTATCAGATAGGTCTATTTATCTGTATGTAAGTCATGTTTTCTTTTTTCTCCTTAATAGGTTCCCGAGGAGACTCGGTTGATCTACCGTGCTCATGAATCTCATCTTGAATGCTGCTGTTTCATCGGTAATGATGAGTTTTTGTCCGGTTCAGATGATGGAAGTATTGCGCGGTGGACAATGTTACAAAAGAAGCAAGTGTTCATCGTTAAGAATGCACACCCTGTGATAGCTGATGAAATGACCACCAATGGGAACTTAGGTAAGCTCATTTAGTTCCTTTATTACTTCCTTGTCTCTGAATGCTTTTGAGACTCTGAACATTGCCTTTCTCCTCGTTAACAGAAAACGGTGATCATGATTCTGTTAAATATAACTGTACATCAGCTTGTTCTTGGGTCAATTCAGTTGCTGTCTGTAGAGCTGGTAATGGTTGTGTGCGTTTATGGGGTGTTGAAAGTGAATCTAGAGCCATACAACCTTTATACGAGCTTCCACTTGTAAGTCTGTTTTCCTAGTTCCGGCTCTTATTGCTATTTGTGTGATGATGTATCTGTAACTTACATCCGATGCATATCATCTTTTTGCAGCCTGGGTTTGTGAACTCTTTAGCTTTTGCAAAATCTGGTCAGTTTCTGATCGCTGGTGTTGGACAGGTACACATTTTCCGCTGATCTGCCCTCTTCGGCGTTCTTTGGATGCAATCTTAACTGTTGTGTTTGGGAACTTTTGGTATATGGCAGGAACCGCGGCTTGGAAGATGGGGCTGCTTAAAATCTGCGCAAAACGGTGTTGCAATACATCCCTTAAGGCTTTCATGAAGGGCTCTCACTTTAGATTGATTCAAGTTTTGATGATCTTAACTACAACTAGAACATTCTTGCTACTCTTGTTAGCTTTTCTAATATTTTTTGACACGGAAGAGAATAAAGAGAACATATCTGCTTCCTTGATCCTGATTGCATATTCCTTCTTTCAAGTCTTCATTTTACACAGTTAAAGCCTAAAACACGAGGATCCTAAACAACTTCACCACTCAGAAAGCTGATGGTAAATAACTCAATCTTAAATAGAAGAAAGTAGAAAAAGATTAAAACTTTTACGCTTCAACTAGTGTTATACCAAAGAGTGGTAAATGCACTATGACCATTTTTATTTCAGGTAGATCAACAAAGTAAAGAAAAATGTTCCAAGTTGTTCTTTTTATTACAACCCAATCGACACAACTCATCTCCAACTCAAAAAAATAAACACAAATTCTTTAACCTCTTTAGATCATCTCAACTTCTCTTTACTTGAGCTCTTCTTAGCTGCATCCATAACCTTCTCAAGATACCCTTCAATAGGCGGTGTAAGCGTAGCCATTCCCCGATTCGCCGGAAATGGAGTCAAATCAGGCTCTAAAGCTGCCTTCTTCAGATTCTCCGGCAATGCCTCTATCGCCGCTTTCTTCATATTCAACAGATTAGTCTCCGCCACACGTCTCGCTCTGTGCTCTTTCATAAGCACTCTACTATACTCCTTCGCGAGTCTCTTCCCGTCCTCCACCGTGACCTTGTACTTCGGCAACTCGTCTTCCGTGAAGATCCCTAACGAAATGTAATCCAATCCTGGAGTCCCGATCCTCATCGGCTCGTCGGTGACTCCCATGGTGAAAGGTCCGCCTTTCTTCTGGATCTCGATCTCTCGTTGCCTCTCCTTGCTGATCAGCCCTAGCTTCTCTCGCTTTGCCTCTCGCTCTATCTCCTTGGGTCTCAGGTAACGAACAGGACAAGGAGCGTTTAGGCATTGATCGTAAAGCTTCTGCTTCTCATCGGAGATTCTTCCTTTTCCCTTCACCGCCTCCTCTCCACCTCCACCTCCGCCGCCTCCTCCGCCGCCGCCACCGCCCTTTTTGGTGGTGACTTTGTTGCGCTTCAACGGTTGGCCTGTCTTCAGCTTGGCTTTTCCCTTGAGGGTTCCACTAGCGTAGCATTTCTGGAGAAGATCGTAACCCAATGAGTCGATTATGGGTTTTCGTCTCGCGAATCGGATCATGCTGAGATTCCGATTTCCCCAAGACCTCTCCGTTTGAATGAAAATGGAGGTTGAATTGTATTGGGAGGGGTTTAGGGTTTGTTGATACGTCGTCGTTTTCAAATAAGTGAGTGGCGTATAATTTGAGCTGATAAGCGAGGGTAGATCGGTCATATCAGCTTCTGTCCTCATCAAACTCTACACATTTTTTTAGCCTTTCAGGTTCTTTCTTCTCCTTCAAAGCCATAGATCGATCCTACGACGCTCCCTCAAACCTCAGTCTGATCCGCTTCTTTGCCCTGTACGGAAATAATTCCGATCTGTAAAAAGTTTAAGCATTTTTGTCTTCGGTTGTTTTTTTCGATCTGTACGTCGTAGATGCGTGATTGTTTGGATTTTGATTTGGTTGATGCAGCAATGATGAATAGGATCTAATTTCTCCAACCCAATAGTCTGTTTTCTTGATGCCCATATAATCTTCTTTCTGATGGAACAAAGTTTTGCTTTTTGTTTTTAAATCTAATTGTGCGCTATTTGTGATGCTTTGTTCTTCTCGTCCCCGTATTAGCGTGTAAGGAGCCTTATTTACTTCTCTGTTCTACATAATTTAGGGTTTGGGAAGAAAATTCGGAGTCTTTCCCCTCATTCCCGATTGGAAATTGAGAATCTTGGAATTTTAGTTGTCAAACTATACAGCTAGAGTTTTTGGGCAAATCTTTTGTGTTTTTTTTAATGGGTTTTGTATTGTGGATCCGCTTGCGACCATGAATAGGTGAATCGAAACTCAAAGAAAATAAGGCCCTGGTTTTGAGGCTTTATCATAGCCTTTTGATGAAAGGCATAAAACATTTTGGATCAAAATGATGTCACAGGCACAATTTGGATGTATGCTCGTTATCAATTTTGTGTCTTGATTTGGATACTAGTTTATCAAATGGTTTGTTGTTTATCAGTATGTTCTTCTAGATAAATGCGTTATTATCTTATATATTGGTGATGTCTTGAGTGATAATGGTTTTGCGTTGCTATGGACTCGCAGACCATGTTGACTGAAACTCCATTTAGGCCACGAGAGAAGCTTCTGGAGAAGCAGAGATTGTTCCAGAGCATCCATAGGCACACTTACTTGAAAGGACCAATGGACAAGATCACCTCTGTTGCAATTCCTCTTGCCTTGGCTGCAAGTTCTCTCTACATGATTGTAAGTTCATATGTTCAATTCCTTGTTGATTTTTCATAACTATGTATTCATGTTCGCATTTGCCATCCGTTTTGTCTTTAATTCTATTCTTCCTTATTTTTACTAATTTGTGGAAAGTATTTCTATTGGCTTCAAGTTGAATATCACACTTTAGCACTTGTTACTTGTAATCGATTGTTTTTGCCAAAACCCGAATACGCTAGTTAAATGAACTTATTAGATGTTATCGATAGTGTCTCAGCTTTCTTAACCCTGTTCATCATCTAACTATGGAAAACTTGTGTGGCTGATACAGGGAACAGGAATCTACAACATGTCTAATGGAATCGGGAAAAAGGAATAAGCAGTTTATTCTTCTTTTTTTTACCTTTTCTATTTTATGCTTTTGGAGGTTTTCTCAATGTATCCAGTGGCTGCCATATGCGGTTGCAGACTAAGGTTGCACTGGTCTTTTTCTTGAAGCTGTTTATTGCGTTTTGCCAAATAATTGCTTAGTTGCAGACAATGTCGAAAGCTGAAAGATGTTTGATGTTAAAAAGTTCCAAAGTTTGGAGGTTTTGGATTTGCTTTAATGACAAAGTTGAATTATCTGGGTTTGTTTCTTCTGCGTTCTACTATTACGCATTTGTGTTGTAATCACAATTTCACATGATTTGAGTTTTAGTTTTAGGTTGTTAATTATGCATTCGATGCAGTGTATATGATATAAGCATCCGACATAAAACATCAATCTAGTATGTACATAAATTGGTAAAACTTGGTAATTTCAAAAACCTTGTTACATTTAGTTTCGAAAAACTTAGTTGAATTGTACAGTATTGGGAGGGGTTTAAGGTTTGTTGATACGTCATCGTTTCAAATAAGTAAGTGGAGTATAATTTGAGCTGAAAAGCGAGGGTAGATCGGTCATATCAGCTAGTGTCATCAAACGAAACTCTACACTCATTTTTTAGCCTTTCTGGTTCTTTCTTCTCCTTCAAAGCCATAGATCGATCCTACGAGGCTCCCTCAAACCTCAGTCTCCGTTGACTACTGAGACTCGTCGACTTCTGATCCGCTTCTTTGCCCTGTACGGATCTAATTCCGATCTGTAAAAAAGCTTAAGCTTCTTTGTCTTCGGTTGTTTTTTTCGATCCGTCGTAGATGCGTGATTGTTTGGATTTTGATTTTGTTGATGCAGCAATGATGGCCGGAGGTCTCGTAAGATTTTTAGTTTTGATACTCGCCGTAGCAATTTGCGGTGCTGCTTCGGTTTTTCAGCCGATTTCTGACTCTCACCGATCTGCGGCTCTGGATGTCTTCGTACCAGTCGATGGATCCTACAAAAGGTTGGTTTCTCTACAAATCCACAATTTGATTTCGTTTTGTTTACATATTGTAGTGTTAACATTGTTTTAAGTTATGTTTTATTTTTTTACCACATTTTACTGATTACGTCTTGGTTGCTCGTTAAAGTTCAAGAACTGTTTGTGTATACCATCTAAATTTGCGTTTTTGTTATAATCAGCTTGGAGGAGGCATATGAAGCATTAAAGACTTTGGAGATTCTTGGAGTTGATAAAAAGTCTGATCTAAGCTCAGCGACTTGTGAGAATGTGGTTAAAGTTCTCGGGTCGCCTTCTTCTACTCTGAAGGATGCATTCTATGCTTTGAACGTTAATGGAATTCTAAAATGCAAAACTGGAGAAGATGTTCCTAAGGTAAACAATTGTCTCCTCTCAGTACCACAAAGGTCTTTTACCTTTTAAGCGGCTAGAGTAACTTCATCTGTTCTTTCTTTTCCTCTTGTGAAGGACATTGTTTCTCAACTTCAAGCTGGCGTTAAAGATGCTAAGTCATTGCTTGACTTCTACTATTCTGTCAGAGGCTTGGTGCTTGTTAAGGTAATACGAGTAGACTTTTGGTGGACGTCTTGAATAGGATTGACTACTCCTTTTTCCATATAGTACTTCTAAGAGATTTTTCTTAGTTTTTCGCTCATTACTTGGAAGTATTAAAATATTTGGCAGAAGGTACCTGTGATCGTGAAAATTTTGTTTTATTCAATTCCATAGCTTTAGCTTCCGGCTTTTACGTTTTGATGGCTTCAGGTTTGACCTTGCCTTTCCTTAAATGCAGGAGCAATTTTCTGGAGCTGATCTAAGTCTTGGAGATGCTGAAGCCATTTTCCGTTCCATCAAGGTTTGAACTTGTTTACCTTACCTATTTTGTTGTTGTTGAACTATCAAATGTTACATGTACACTGTCTTTCTGAACTCTCAATTATAGACTCTGGTAGAAATGTATATAGCGTTGACATGTTACTGATATTCAGTTACTATATGTCATACTACTTACATTATTTTCCGAGTATTATTTGGCTCATATACTAAATTTGTATCAGGCTCTTAGCCAGAGTGATGGAAGATGGCGCTACAGCTCCAACAATCCGGAATCAAGCACCTCTGCTGCTGGTAAGTATTACTTATTGGATTAACTCTTCCTACTTCACAATGCCAACTTTAATGATGAACCTTTTAGATTAGTTATCCCTTCCCTTCTTGTTTCTTTTTACATTCTTCTAAACAGAAGATTTTTTATTTCCTTCAGGCTTAGCCTTTGAAACGCTTGCTGGAGTGATTTCATTAGCACCTTCAGAGATTGATCAATCATTGGTAAGTGAGATCTTTGGTGCACTATACTACTGATTTCCTGAGAATATATTTTGATGAGACATCACTACGATAGCTTGATTTAGTGTTGATTTACTTTTGGTTCTTGAATCTCTTCGTAACTAAAATTAACAACTGTGTTTTGATAATTTTAAATTCCAAGTCGTAGCTACAGAGAAGCTTATGCATGTGTACCTGACTTTATTTTTTATCTGGTTATGCCTTTTTGCCATTTTATCTGGTGGTTTGGTTGATATTACTTGGTCATGTGATGATATCATTGTTCATGTTTGTCATCTTGTAGATCCAGACATTGAAGACGGGTATCCTGAAGCTTTTTGACAGTATCCAAAAATATGGTATGCAGTAACTTGCTATCTTATGTGTATGCATAGGAGATTTTCTTCAGTCACTTCATAGTTTTTTTTCAGTTTGGATTTGCATTTCTGGGCTTGATTAAATTTTTGGCCTTTTAGACGATGGGACATTTTACTTCGATGAAGGTCAAGGCCCGATCTCAACAACTGCATCAGTAATTAGAGGTCTCACGTCATTTGCAGCTTCAGAATCCACAGGATTGAACGTATGTAATAACCATATTTCTCTGTATCCTGTATTCTCTATTTTGCCAAATGTGTTGATAACTCACCTTCGCTTTCCCATTCTATCATGCAGCTTCCAGGTGATAAGATAGTAGGTTTGGCCAAGTTCTTTCTTGGTGTTGGAATTCCTGGTGATACCAAGGACTTCTTCAACCAAATAGATGCACTGGCTTGTTTGGAAGACAACAGGCAATGCTACTTTCATGCCCCCTATATGCAATTTCTCTTTGGTTTATTTTAGTACACATCTTAGACGAGATTTCAGTGACCTTGAATTGAGTTGAGTGATACAAGGACTTACTGTTACTTCCATTCTTCCGTGTTAACAGTTGCTTTTGATAGAGGAAAACTGCTTCTATTTACATGTTAAAATGTTCTGAAGGGCTTGTGGGCCTCCATTCTAGAATTTTGAACAAAATGGTTGCTGCAGAAATGATATATTTAGAGAAGAGTAGAAGTTTAAAAGTTCGAACACTTGCGAAATTTCAACCACTTACTCATTTATTATGCTGCTGCAGAAATGATATGTTCTATGGTCCTTCTCTATCATTTCAGGTTCTCTGTTCCACTCATCTTGTCTCTTCCATCTACTGTCATTTCGCTGACAAAGAAAGAGCCTCTGAAGGTATCCCATCATAAACTTGCGTCAAGATGTGACTGGCATAGTTTGAGATGTTAACTTTTGTTTTTCCCCTTATGGTTTCAAACAATTCTCTTCAGAGTTTTGGTTGTGGTACTTTTAGTAAGGAAAGTCAAAACTTAGGATTTTCTGGCTTTGATTACGTGTCCCTGTTGATTAGTGGTACTTTTAGTAGAGAAAGTCTTAACTTTGGATTTTCTGGCTATAACTGTTGGATGTTGGATTTTAGCTGGTATCTGGTTTAGAGATTGCTCAGTCTCATAGCATTGCGTATTCCTTGTAGAAATCTCTCATCTATTTGATGATGACCCATTCTAGTTGACGCTTCATCCATTTCATTTTTCTATATTATTTTAATATTTTATTCTCTTTATCTGGAATTAGGTTAAAGTTAGCACTGTCCTCGGTTCTAAGGCACCAGCTCTTAGTGTGAAGCTCGCACAAGCTCTAAGTTCTGGATCAAAGGATTCTTCTGTAATTAAGAACCAGGTAAATAATGTTGCTTCTCTGACTGTTTGAGCTTAAATAACTAAATGTTCCTTATTCTCTGCATTAAGCCGGTTTACGTGTTTCCATGACATTTTGGAGTACAGGAGCTTAAGTTTGACGCTGACAGTGCAACGTACTTCCTGGACTCTTTTCCCAAGAACTTTGATGTTGGAAAGTATACATTTGTATTTGAGGTATTGCTCTTGTTAGTATATTTATCACACCCAAAGACTTCATATAAATGTATGTTAATAACATGATAAGCTTCGTTTTCTGCAGATTTTGCTGGATGATTCGGCACATGAAAAAGTATACATAACCGAAGCTCAAACAAAAGTGCCTATAGCTGCCACAGGAGATATTAGCATTGAGAATGCAGAAATTGCTGTACTCGACAGTGACATTGGGAGCATTGAATCTCAGAAAACGTATGTCACCTGTATCGCTGTTAAACAACTTCCTTTTTGGCCTACTATGGCTTGGGAAATCTGTACCATTTGTTGCTTACAAAACATTTTTTTCAACTTTTTTGTTGTTTCTTATCCTCATCTTTTTGTTTCTTGGTTCTTCTCTTTGCAACTTTTACAGGCTAGACTTAACTAAAGATGGAGCGGTATCATTATCAGCAAACCACCTCCAAAAGCTACGCCTGTCGTTCCAGTTAACTAGTCCACTTGGCCGTGTGTTTAAGCCACACCAGGTTTGTTAATTCCCTATTCGGCTTTATTAATTGTTTTGCTCTGTTCACTTTCTTGACTTGCTTACTCCCATGCAGGCATTTCTCAAGCTGAAACATGAGTCACAGGTCGAGCATATCTTTCTCGTGAAAACTTCTGGAAAGAAGTCTGAACTAGTTCTAGTTAAGTTCCGTAAACTACATTGTGAATTGCTTTTGCAAAATAAATTCTTTGACCTATCTTCATTTTGCTATGGTCAATGACGTCCTAAATGAAATATTAATGATTAATGTTATTTTTTCCCTTCAGGATTTTCTTGGATTGGTTGAGAAGCTCTATTACCTCTCTGGTAAATATGAGATCCAGCTAACTATTGGAGATGCTTCTATGGTATGTACTGTTCTCCCAGGTCCAATGCAGTTGATTTACGTCTCAGAAGTTTGAACAATGTTATTTTCCTTTCTTTTTTTTTTCAGGAAAACTCTTTATTGCGTAATATTGGACACATCGAACTGGACTTACCAGAGCGTCCAGAGAAGGCACCTCGTCCTCCTCTACAACCTACTGAGCCTTACTCAAGATATGGGCCAAAAGCTGAAATATCACACATCTTCCGTGTTCCAGAAAAGCTTCCCGCGAAGCAGCTTTCACTAGTTTTCTTGGGTCTTATAGTTCTCCCGTTCATCGGTTTCCTGATTGGGGTCAGTCTCCTTTCGCTTGTAAATACATTCAGAAACGTAAATCCTAAAAACATCATTACATTTGTTTCACAACTCACAAAAACTTTGTCTTTTTCTATCTCAGCTTATGCGGTTGGGAGTGAACATAAAGAGCTTCCCATCATCGGTTGGACCTGCAACATCCGCTTTACTTTTCCATGGAGGAATTGGAGCTGTTCTGCTTCTCTATGTGCTTTTCTGGTTGAAGGCAAGTTCTCAAACCGGTTCTTGTTTTAGATTACAAGGACCATTGCATCAAAAATCTAATGCTCATCATAATAATATCGTTTTGCTTTGTTTGCATTCTACAGTTGGATCTGTTCACGACTCTCAAGGGACTTTCATTGTTGGGAGTGTTTCTGTTGTTCGTGGGACACAGAACACTCTCTCACCTCGCATCAGCATCAAACAAGTTGAAATCTGCTTGAAGAAGAAGTATTCACTATGATGGATTTCGGTTTCTGTGTTTCCATGGAGCAGTTTTTTTTTTCTCAGTTTTGTAGCATTGCTTATAGATTATGGTGATAGACAATTCCAAAAGATTTCAGAATTTACTTTCTCAGGTTAGTCTTAAAGTTTATCAAGAAGAGTTTCTTTCCTTACCTTTTGTTCTTTTAACCATATTTGCAGAACCAAATCAAATGAGGTAATCAGCTCGTAACATTATACCACTGTTAGTTGCGAAATCAAAACCGAAATTAAAAGTTATAGGATTCTAAAAAGGTTAAGCATAAAACCAAGCTGAACTGTTCGTTTTCAAATTGAAACCGAAACAATTTTCAGTTGGTAACAAATTTTTTTATCACTAAACCGAACTTAACTCAAATCAAACTTTAACTCAACCAGAAAGGTAACAAATTGTCTGGTTCGGTTTCACCAAATTCAATTTTAAACCGAAATAAAATTGGTTCTGGTTTGGACTTTTTTTTGTTTGTCTAAAAACGAGTCAACGACAAGGAAATATATTTGGTATTTTGGCCCTTCACATGCCATCGTTATAACTCGGGACCCTTTATAACTTACACAACTTTACAGTTAATTATTGAGAATGGGATAATAAAATAAAATAAAAATAAAAGAGATCACGTAGTTGTCATCTGTAGATAATTATTTGTTCATCTGAAAAGTTTGTGTAAGAACATATCTCTCCCTCTCTCTCTCTCCTCCCCTTGGTAAGAACGTCCAATCTAATCTATATCTCCTTGTTTCAATTCCGTACATATTCTTTTTCCCTGCATAACTTCTCATCTTGCTTCGTTGATCAAGTTTGAATTTCATTCTTTGTAAGTCGACTTTTTCCCGTCGTTCGTGATTTCGTCGTTGAAATGGTTTTTTAGCCTTTTAGGGAATGGTTAAAGATCAATTTTTTTTGGATTTCTTCCATATCAAAACAAAAATCGGATCTTTTTTTCCTCTCAATTATTTTGAATCTCTCGTTCGTGTTTATGCAATGGATACGTATGATAGACATTTGGGTTTATCCCTTTCTCTATCTAGTATTGTAAACGATATGTTTTTGGTGATTCTGTGGTCGTGGTGGCCCCAAACGTTTGTTTTTTAAATTGGCAAAGCATAGTCTGATCTCTTTTAGGTTCTTACATTTAATCCTTTATTCCTTTAAGAATCATGAATCTTTTTTATTTTTCTAACATTTATATGGGTGTTTTCTTTGTTGTGTGTAGGATTCTGTTTGATGATTTGTAGCTTTTTAGAAGAGCAATGAGTCATTCAGCCGGACTGGGAAAGCCTGGCTCAGGTATTTCTTAAAACCATTTCTCTAAGGAAGATGAGTTTTGTGTGTGTTCATATAATCATGTTTCTCTAAGGAAGAAAGTTCACAAAAGATTTTGTGGTGTGAGATTGGTTGTGACTCATTCACCTTGTTGCTTCACAGGTAAAAGGAGAATAAGGGATCTTTTAACTCAATCTGATAACCGAGTCTGCGCTGATTGTGGCGCTCCAGATCCTAAGTGGGCGTAAGTTTTGCTTCTAGATACGCGATTTTAATGTTTTGTTCAGATAATTTTTACTCTGTATGCTCTCTAGCAGTTTGCAGTATAACACCTAAAGCCTTTTCAGAAATTTTGGTCATATGACCAAGCGGTTCTCATTCCATTATCTAAGATATCCAAGTTGATATCTTTCTTACAGTACAAATCACATTCATTGTTTTTTTTGGTTCTGTATATTGTTTTTTTCCTGTCGTAGATTTTACAATCTTAAGTTTTCTTTCCTTTCTTCTGCATTTTTGTGTTTGTGTAGTTTCCCGTATACCCAAAATTTTTGGTTGTTTAATCAGGCATCGACTTATTACAGGTCAGCAAATATCGGAGTGTTTATTTGCTTAAAATGTTGCGGTGTCCACAGAAGCCTTGGCACTCATATCTCAAAGGTGATGACACTTTGCTTCTCCTTCTATTTTTTGTTTTCCTTTAGATTGCACTAAGATGCTTACATATGCTCTTGTAGAGATGATATTTCATTTTGGAAATAACTAACCATGACGGTTGGGATAGAGTTTCCTCTTGAACAGTTATATTGCTTCACCAATTCTTCTTGACAGAATCTTTTGCAAGTTTATTGATAGTTTGAGGTGTTTCCAGGTCTTATCCGTGACATTGGATGAATGGTCGGATGAAGAAGTCGATTCTATGATTGAAATTGGAGGAAATGCCTCTGCAAACTCAATTTACGAGGCATTTATACCTGAAGGTTTCTCTAAGCCTGGACCTGCTGCTAGTCACGACCAGCGTATGAGGTTTATTAGGTAGGTTGCAAAAAAACCGATAAATAGTGTATATACTAATTGTTAGTGGAATATTGATACGCTCGAATCTTTAATTTCAGGTCAAAATATGAGCTCCAAGAGTTTCTGAAACCAAGCTTGCGGATCACATCCGTGAAGGCCTCTAGTACAAAGAGTTCTTCAGCATATCTTTCATCAAGTTTATCTAAAAAGATCATCGATAGCTTTCGCACGAATTCATCATCGCAACAGCCAGTAAAGCTTCCTTTTTCTTATTTTTATTTCCTTTCTCACTTTTAGAATCGAATAGAGTAATCTCTATGAACTTGGGCATTGCTTAGTCTTGTGATTCATGGTGTTTAACACTTTTCGTCTCGGTTTTGAAAATTTAAACGACGACAGCAACTTGAAGGCATGGTTGAGTTTATTGGATTGTTGAAGGTGACTCTTAAAAAGGGTACTAATTTAGCCGTCCGAGATATGATGTCAAGCGATCCCTATGTTGTGTTGACTCTAGGACAACAGGTAACTAAGTGATACTTTTGATTTTGTATCAAAACCAAACATTTATCAATCTCTTTGAATCTTGAAAACTGATCGTTTTGTCGTTGTTACCAGACTGCTCAATCAACTGTAGTGAAGAGCAACTTAAACCCGGTCTGGAACGAGGAACTCATGCTCTCTGTTCCTCATAACTATGGCTCAGTGAAGTTGGTAAAAGCTTTTGACTAAAACATTCAAATATTGATGAATCTTTAGCAGAAGTTTTGTCCTTACGGTTTGTTTTCGCTTCCTTCTGACATTTGCAGCAAGTGTTTGATTATGACACATTTTCTGCTGATGACATAATGGGAGAAGCTGAGATTGATATCCAACCTTTGATTACATCTGCAATGGCTTTTGGGGACCCTGAAATGTTTGGAGATATGCAGATTGGGAAATGGCTGAAATCGCACGACAATGCCCTAATAGAGGACAGCATCATCAACATTGCAGATGGGAAAGTGAAACAAGAGGTTCAAGTCAAGCTTCAGAATGTTGAATCTGGTGAATTAGAACTACAACTGGAGTGGCTTTCTCTTGATCAATAAAATAATAAACTATTATAGGCTCATTATATATATATGAAAGAAAAAAAATTCTTATTATTGTATTCATTCATTTCGACTTATTCCCCCTTTGTTCTTGTTTGAGAAATTTTGAAACTTCAATCTTGAAAACTCTCTTTGGTGTTTTGTTCTAATGCTCTTTTACAGATTAGACCATTTGTATAACTCAAATGGATTCATTTAGATAATCAAAGCTTTCTATACATACAAACTCAAAATCTTATCCAAATGTTTCATTTGAAACCTGAGATAAGCCGCTTATAAGTTGCTAAATCAGGTTTCAACCCCAATTTCAACATTTCATCATGAGATTTCATAGCTTTCCTCATCTCATTTGCGCGACACAACCCTTGAATCATGATCGTAAAACTCTTGCTGTTCACCGTGTTCATCTCTTTCATGTACTCGAACAATCCAACCGCTTCTTCAACCATTGCTCTTTGCCTCATCATAAGCCGATCAAGAACCACGTTGTAAGCATTTACATCCAAACTTCCTTTCATCTTCTTTATCTTTTCATGTAGTACCATCGCTTTCTCTAACTTCCCGCTTCTGCAGTAACGTTCCATCAATAACCCGCACGAAAAAGAATCAAAATAAACTTCCATTTCCATAACCGAATCAAGAAGCTTCTCTGCTTGATTCCATCTTCTTTTCCGACACATAGACGCTAAAACTTCTGATAACTGGTGTGTACAAGGAACGAAACCGCGCTTTATAACATCTACAAGCAATTCCTCTTCCTCTTCTGAGCCATTATCATCTCTGCAAAGAGCATTTGCGAATTCTTTATAACAACTCTCATCAAGTACCGTAATACCTTTCCGACAAATCAATCGATACACATCAACAGCTTCTTCTGTTCTCCCTTTTCTAGACAGCGCTTTTAACATACAACCGTATGTCCGATCCCGCACTGTTCCACCATTACAAGCTCTATGGAAAAGCATCTCAGAGGCATACGTTTTCCCCATATCGCAAAGCCTTTCGATCATTTGATCATTCACAATCGAATCACCTAAATCAAGAAACTTCTTCTCCTCCATTAAACCAAGAACCTTATCGATCGACTCAGCATCACCCAATCTACAGGCATCATCCAATACGCAACCGTGAGAACAGAAACTCAGTTCCAGTTTCTTGTCATCCATCTCATGAATTGTACTAAACACTGCATCGAATTCCCCATTTCTACTATAACATTCCACAAGATTGGTGTAAATGTTGCAGCTTTCAACACCTGTTTCAATCAACTTAACAACACTCTTGGATTTTCCGTGCTCACACAAAATCTGAGCAACCAAATCCCAAGTGAACCTATCGGAGACAACCTGGTCTCGAACCATGGCACTGTACAAACACAGAGCCATTCCAAACTGATTTTCCTTAACCAGAGAATCAAGAAGAGAGTTATAAGCGCGAAGAGAAGGTGAAAGTCTCAATCTTCTCATCAAACCAAACACTTCAAAGCCGTTTTGGTAACAACCCTTTAAGGCATAACACTCAAGAACTAAGCTAAGCGAGATAGAGAGTGAAACTTCACCTTCAAACCACCGATGCATCGATCCGACGAGTATAGACGCGGAATGGGTTTCAACCAGAGGACGCAAGATGGTTTCCGATCGTTCCAAGAGACCTGATTCGGTAGCAACTTCGATTACTCGACAATGAGACCTAAGATCAGGCTCAAACCGGAGATGGGTTTTGGCCCAATCGAAGAAATCAAGAGTGGTTTTAGGGCATTTTCGAGTTTCCCGGAGGATCTGGAGGAAAATCGGCGGTGTAAGTGTTGACCTTGGGAGTTTTGATTTAACATATGGAAGATGAGTGATCCAGTTGCGACGTTGTAAGAGAATGGAAGAGATTTCGGTGGCTGATCGGAACAGAGTCACTTGGGTTTTCCAATCGGTAGCAGAGGATGTCGATGGAGTCGCCGAAGTAGAGAATCGTTTGAAGAATCCAACACTTGTGTGGAGAAGAACCATTTAGTTGCTTAGCTCTGACATTTGCTAGGGTTTTATAAAGCACTAAAGGATCCTTAGAAGCATTTGATCTTCTCTTTCGTTTGCTTGCACCAATTCAAAAAAACCTGCTTTTATTTTTGTTAACAGAGATTTGTCCTTTGGATCTTTGGTCTTTTAAGTCTCTTCTGAACACAGTCAATGTCATTACTCAATTTCCTAACAATGGTCCGAACGCTGCGTACAATGGCCCAATTAAGGAATTTCCACGTGTCGCATTTTCATTGGTCATGTTGATTCACCACCTCCTCCCCTTGATAAACCTCACTCTTCTTCTTCGTCTTCTTCAGTTTCGCAATTCTATTCCTAAATTCAATATTTTTATTTTCTCAGTTTCTTCTCAACCGAAACTCGATCAAGGTAATTTTTTTTCTTAAATCCTTTCTATTTTTTTTTTCTTTATTACAGCTTTCCTGGCATGCAATCGAATCTGTTTCTTTTCTGAATTTTCCTTTCATCCGTTGCGCTTTTGTAATATAGAAACATGTTTTGGGAATTGTGCACAGCATGCTCTTGATCTCCATCTTTTTTCTGGATATGATTTTAAGATCGTTTTTTTTAATCAAATTTGAGATCATGTTGGTCCAAAAAATTTAAAGTATAAACAAAATCTGAAGTAGAGAACAGAAGTTGTGATCGACAAACGTATTCCCAATGGTCGATAATCATTTTCAAATGGTTATAGCATTAGCATATTGAAACGATGATTGATTCCAATTCTTCCATAATTACAGGATATGAATTTTTGTTGGCCCTGTCTCCTATTCCTTAGATGTCATCAAATTATAAAACAGAGCATTTTGTTTTGTTTTCCTGCAGAATCTCTGATCTAAAGGAATCTTCAACTAGAAGAGTCCAAAGATGGCGGCAGAATCTGAAGAGAATGGCGCGCTATTTCCCATCTTCATTTTGACAATAATGGCAATTCCATTGGTGCCTTATACATTTGTGAAGCTAAGCCGTGCTGTTTCGAAGAAACAAAGGAGCATACATTGTCAATGTCTTGAGTGTGACCGTTCAGGGAAGTATAAAAGATCCATTTTTCAAAGGGTCAGTTTTTTTTTCTTCTTCCCTCTCTTAAATTGTTGAATTTTGATGATCAATAAACCTTTTTAACTCGTTGATCTTGTCTTTCTGCAGATCTCTAGCTTCACTTCATGTAGCAACTTGACTGTTGTGCTGCTCTGGTTTGTAATGATCTTCTTGATTTATTACACTAAGAACATTAGCCGTGAGGTAATTACCATAATCCGAGATTGCTTGTGGTTACAAATTTCATTTGCTTAATGCATTTTCTTGGGTAAATATTACAGAGTCAACTCTTTGAGCCATTCAGCATACTCGGCTTAGAACCTGGTGCTTCAGATTCAGAAATCAAGAAAGCATATAGAAGGCTCTCTATTCAATACCATCCTGATAAAAATCCAGATCCAGGTCGAAAATGCTTTGATAATCCTCCCCTTTTGGTTCTATGCTCATTATTGCTCATTGGTGTATTGTTAACCATACAGAGGCCAACAAATATTTTGTGGAGTCCATAGCTAAAGCTTACCAGGCTTTGACTGATCCGTTATCTCGTGAAAACTTCGAGAAGTACGGTCATCCGGATGGCAGACAGGTAATCATGATATAGGCCTCACTTGTTTGTTTACGTTTACATGTTATAATTGTGATGGTGTGTTTTTCTTTAAATGAATCAACAACCTTTAATCTTTCTTTGTCTCATATTGAAAACTGAGATTTTTTTGTAAATGTGATTGATCCAGGGTTATAAACTTGGAATTGCTCTTCCTCAATTTATTTTAGACATAGATGGAGATTCTGGTGGGGTATTGTTGCTGTGTACAGTTGGTTTCTGTATCCTCTTGCCACTCGTGATCGCCTCCATATATCTCTGGAGATCATCAAAGTATACCGGGAACTACGTTAAGCTTCAAACTCGTCAAGCATATTTCGATTTAATGAAACCCTCTCTAACTCTGAGCAAAGTTATGGAAGTTTTCATCAAAGCAGCTGAATACGCAGAGATTCCAGTTCGTAAAACCGATGATGAATCTCTGAAGAAACTATTTATGTCTGTCAAAAGCGAGCTAAATCTGGATCCTAAGAAGATGAAGCAAGATGAAGCTATGTTTTGGAAACAGAATCCTGCAGTTATCAAGGTTGATATTTTTTTAACACATTATAACACAAAGTATTGAATAAATATATGAAAAATGCTAACTTTTTCCCCCATTGTTTTTTGTTTTCTGTAACAGACTGAGCTTTTGATACAGAAACAGTTAACTCGTGAATCAACAGTTCTGTCTCCGACTCTGCAACGTGATTTCAGGCGTGTGCTAGAGCTTGCGCCACGTCTCCTTGAAGATTTAATGAAGGTCTTATATATATTCTCTATGCTTTTCTTAGCACATTGATCTGATTAAATAAAGCTTATAACTAAGTTGATGATGGCCTGAAACTTCTATGTCAATCCCTTTACTTAAGATGAGAAAAGGTTTCGACTTTCGCTTTAACATACGAAAATTTTAAAAGATTGACACTATTGATATTGTGAGTTTCATGCAGATGGCGATTATACCCCGCAATGAACAAAGGCATGGATGGTTAAGTCCTGCAGTGGGAGTAATGGAGCTATCTCAATGCATTGTTCAGGTGCTTCAGATTTTTCCAAGTTTTACATTTAAGATTTTTCAGCTTGATTAATGTTGTTGTTTGATTGCAGGCTGTTCCTCTTAGTGCGAGGAAGTCATCTTCAGAAGGCATTGCTCCTTTCTTGCAACTCCCTCATTTCAATGACTCTATCGCTAAAAAGATAGCAGTGCAGGTTAAATCATTCCAACAGTTTCAAGAACTGAGCTTGGAAGAGCGTTCTAAACTGCTCAGAGAGGTTGCGGGTTTGTCAGACACCGATGTTCTAGCCATCGAAAAGGTGATGGAAATGATACCTTCTCTGAAAATAGAAGTCACTTGCAAAACAGAAGGCGAAGAAGGTATTCAAGAAGGCGACATTACGACATTTCAAGCTTGGATCACTCTGAAACGTCCCAGTGGACTCATAGGCGCTATTCCTCACTCGCCTTACTTTCCTTTCCACAAAGAGGAAAACTTTTGGGTGGTTCTTGCGGATTCAAACGATGTCTGGTTCTTTCAGAAGGTTAGTTTCGTGGATGAAGCTGGAGCTGTAGCCGCTGCATCGAATGCTATTAGTGAGACAATGGAAAGTTTAGGAGCAAGCGGCGAGGCAAAGAATGATGCAGTTAGAGAAGCTGTTGAGAAGGTTAAAAGTGGGTCAAGATTGGTAATGGGGAAACTCTTAGCACCTGGAGAAGGTACTTATAACTTGACTTGCTTCTGCCTAAGCGATGCTTGGATCGGTTGTGACCAAAAGACACCACTGAAAGTCGAGGTTCTGAAAAGAACCCGTGATTTGGAGGGTGAGATTGCAGAAGAAGGTATGGAGGAGGAAGATGAGAACGAAGAGGAGGACTACGAAAGCGAATACAGTGAAGATGAGGAAGATAAGAAGAGAGGAGCAAAGAAGAAAGTAAACAAGAAGGAGTCGAGTTCTGAAGAGTCGGGATCAGATGAAGAGTGAAAAGAAAAAAAAGTTTTAACTTTGATATGAAATATAATAGTTTTTGTCTTCAAAGCTTACACAGTAATACTCAAAGACTTTTACCTTTTATTGTTCTTTTGCTGAGTTTCGTAGTCCTTATGATGGTTTTGACATTAGTTGACTCTTGAATTTATGTCTTGTTTTGACTCTTCTAAGCTCTTTACTTCAAAAAGTTCACAACTTTTTTGGTCATGTTTTCGTCAGAAATTCAAGCTCAGTCCAAGAAAGCTTCTTTGAAGAACTTTGGCCGTTGATCTCTTTTCCTTATACATGATCCAACGGTAGATACGATCTCAAAAGCTCGTGAATGAAGCAAACACTTTTAAGTCAAGAAGAGTCCAAATGATCACTGAAATCCTCAGCATCTTGGTTTGCTTCCTCATCTGACAACATGTCAGATTTACTCTCAATCTCATTATCAGTCTTATCTTCATCGCTGCTTAAGCCACCTTCACCTTCGCTTAGCTCATTTAACTGCTTCGCCTTGACCTTAACACGTCTTCCTTTGATGTATCTGAACTCCCACTGTGGTGGAGGATATTTCTTCATCAGTCTCTCATACTTATCCTTCATCCCTAATTTCATAAACACTTTTCCAACCATAGACACAATCGCAACGTTTGGTTTCACTCCAAGCTCCTCCATGTCAGCAAACACCTGAGAAAGAAAGAATAAAAAAAATCAAGAAATAAATTTCAATAGTTCCAGACATTCATACATTCAACTTGGCTGAAAGAATCTCTGCTGGTTGCAATTACTAAGAAGCCTTTATAGTGTACCTCGAAGAGTTTGTGGTGCATATCTCTCTTGTAATATATAGAGATCATTTTGTTGAAGAACTTTCTTGGAGTTCCTTCTAAATGTTCCATGAACAATTTGTTCCACAATTCCTCAGCTTCGTCAAGCCGATTATCTTCTGCTAAAGCATTTAACAATGAGTAGTAAGTTCCCATTGTTCTCCCTTGGCCTTTGCTCAGCATCCATTTTGTCACCTATAAAAAATCCAAACAACCTTTTCATTTTTCACCTACCTAAAAGTTACCAGAAGCTCGATGAAACAGCTCCTCTTGCTTGATAAAAATACCTGAATAATCTTCTTCCACTCTCTTTCATCTTCAAGAATAGCTAATGCCTTCTTAACTATAACAAGAGGGAACTCTAATTCCCAGGCAATGAAGGAATCAAGCGCTCCGTAAACTTCTTCTTTAACATTCGACAATTCTTTTATCTGCAGATAACAAGATTCATCATCTCAGTCAGAGCTATTAAAGAAGGATAAAATGTTTCTACTACATAGTTCCTTCATATCCATTAACAATCCGTATAAGGATCTTTAAACATTGACTCTAAAAGAGATTGCAGAACACAGAAACATATGAAGAGATTGAAAAGTGTCAAAAGAGAGAATTACACAAGCAATCATTTTGGCAGCCTTGGAGATACTTCCAATTCTCTTCCTTGTTTTCCATACTCGAGGATACCGAGGTCTTGGACCTCTCGCCGCACAAACCTTGAAGATTATTGAAATCGAAACACACCAGTTGAAAATTCGACATTAACGGATTAAGAAAATGTTTGATAAAGAAGCTTAAGAACATAACTCTTTAAAAAAAAAAAAAAAAAAAATAAACNCTTTAAAAAAAAAAAAAAAAAAGACTAACCACAACATTGTTAGGCCTCTTGGAGAAAAGCTTAGTTGATTCCCTTGTTTGAGGAAGATAAGGTAATGAATATCTCAAGCAAAGCATCCTGAGGAATCAATCAGAAAATACTAAGAACAAAAAATCTTAAAGCTTTTTCCTTTTCAGCCCACAATTCATAAACATTGCATTTACACCAAAAATTCCAAGAAATGAAATCACCCACAAGAGAGAAATTGTGAATCAAAAGTTGAAATTGGGTAAGTATTCTCGGGAATCGAAACACGTAGCGTTCAACTTACATGTGGATTCTTCACAGTCAGATTAAAGCTAAGATACTTCTTCTCCTTCTTTCTCTCTTTCCTCCAACTGATGTCTAATTTTCTCATCCAAAACATACGAGACGCTGCGTTTTGATAAAGGATAAGGCCTACTAACCCGAAAAGTTAAATAGGCCCATTAATATGAAAAAGTTGACCCGTCTCTTTTCTCTTCATTGACTCTCAGTTCTCTCTCTTTCCCCATTTTCAGTGATTCTAAGGTCTTTAGCTCGAATCCTCTCTCTCTGGTGATAAATACCCAATCCAGGTAATTTACCTTTTTTCGTTCTTCGTGTGATTCTTCTTTGATTAGGTTAAAAAAATTCTCGCCTTGATTTGAAACCGATGTGTTATTGAAATCATGTGGTTCTCTCCTGTTTTGTTAAATTGGGGAAATTGAATCAATTTGATTGAGATCAGAAAATTTCAGATTACATTAGGGAATCATTGTATTTTTGGCTTCAAATCTTCCATTCTATCTTGCTCCTCCAAAATCAGGGTTTTATAAATTGGGGTTTTGCTTGGTTCTGCTGTTATCTCCTTCTGGGTTTTTAGCAGAGAGGTGAAAGATGTGATTTTTACCATTACTTTCAAACGATTCAGAGTTTTGTGTTTTTTTTCTTTTTGTTACAGAAGTAAAAGATGCATCCTCCACTTACACCATATAGACATCCAATGTGTCTGGAGGTGAGTTTATGCCATTTGCTCTCTCACTTCATTATATCTGTTAGTGTTACTTGATTTCTGAATCTGTCTTCGTTATACCTGTGTTAGTTGTAACCTCTGCGTGCCTGCCTCTTTGAGAATAAGATCCTAGGTTGTGTATCAATCTTATAATAGTGTCTTAGAGCAGTATTCAAACGGAGATAGGAGCTTTTGTAAATCTTGCAATGCAATTAAAAATGAGTGGAGTCTAGCAGCATAACTGTATTTGGCAAGAGAACTGATACATTGGCATTTTTAATCGAAAGAAGTCAATTTGATCTCTTTTGTTGTTCTTACTAATTCTTCTGTATGGCACATGTTTTCCAGATAATTGAGGAATTCCAAAAGTGTCATTTAGAGCATCCGATTGGAAAATTCTTCGGAGACTGTACAGAGCTTAAAGTGAAGCTAGATCGATGTTTCCGGCAAGAGGTAAGTTTCTAATAGCCAACGAAGTATGTTTCAGCTCAAAATTTTTCTCTTTTTTTTGGGTAGATTACATTGTCTTAGAGATATCTTACAATATTTTGCAGAAAGCTGTGAAGCGGAAGGTAAATTTCGAACAAAGCAAGAAACTTCAAGAAAGACTGAAAGCTATAAGGAAAGAAGAAACTGCAGAGACTTGAGCATTTGTTGGATCCAGGAAGAAGAGTTTGATACACTTGTGTCTCGTAAATTAGTGAAAAACACGGTATTATAAATCTATTGATTAGAGCTTAGGGTTTGAAATTATTGGAGTGTAGGGCTAAGTAGCTTTGGTCTGCAACAAACATGCTTTTACACAGATTGCTTTCTTTATGGATTATAAGTAGCTACACAACTTCAGTTAATTTTGGCTACAAATTAGTTTGGCATTCGACTTCCAAAGTTCCCTAACTTTGGGTCTGTTTGGAAACCTCTCAATCTTCTCTTTAATCTCCAGGACCATTTCAGAGACTCGAGAGTTTGTTATAACACATCTCTAAACTGAAAAATGTCTTGGGAGACTCAAACTTCTACTTACTGTTTACTTGTTTGCTAAGAAATAGTGGAAACAAAAAAATCAACCTCAGAATTGAAGGACTGAGTTCAATGAAACATGATGCAAAATGTTAGAAGCTCTGTTCTGAATTTTGTTGGGTATATCATTAAAAGGTTCTTAAAAACAAGAAGAGGAAACATGTTTTGCAGTTTTCCATTCCTTTTGTTTAGCAAGTAAACTATGTAAATACAAAAATCTCTTATATAATGTTTCAGACCGGATCTTAACATTTAAGGTTTTTCTGTAATCAAAACTGTGCTCTGTTCTGCTCTGAGAGGGAACAACATCGAGAGGGAAAGATCATATTAATAAATGACATTAACGAATAGAGAACTTTATGATTCAATTATGGGTTTTGAGGCAAGAAACAGATCATCAGTTTGTTAGTTTTCTGTTTGTTGGCACGTGGTCTCGAACATTTCAAAGAACTTTCTTCCAGAAGTCATCAGAAGAAGCAGAAGCATTTGACTGATCAATTTATTTCACAAGTACCAAGAGAAAATATGCATTTTTTAATAGAAAAACAACAATGGGCAATAACAAAAAAAAATGGACATTGCTTTATGAAAATATTTGCATCGGGAAAAAAATGCATGTGCTTAAGGAAGTCACCACGTATGAGCCGACAAGGTTTCAGGGTAACGGTTATTCTGTTGGAATATTATTCTAACCATCACATGCTTTGTTTTTTCTTTTCTATTTTTTATTGTCTATGATTTGTTGTACCAATCGAAGACCAGAAACCACCTTCCATAATCCATATTTTCATTAACTTGCATCAACAATGTATCACAAATTGAAATTGAATCAAGGAGTGAAAGTTTAGTTGGTTTTTATTTTTGTATTAGAGGTGTGAAGACGAGCTGAAATCCGCGGGTTTGATTCCAACTACCCTTTCATGGAAGAATAGGTATGAGCCTACAATTTTAGATATTTTTATAAAGAAGATTTCGCGGATCAAGTTGCAGTTCTGGGGGATTTTTTTTCACAGATAAATAAAATATATATATAATTATATTATTGGTAATTGGGAGAGAAAACAAAATATATAGCAGTGTTAACACCTCTAGTTCAAATGATTGAAGTTAGAGATCAAATCTTTATTGCTTTTTTTTCTTTTCTTTCTCTGTTGGTTCTTGTGGGTTTGATAAAGTTACCAGCAAATATCCATGATTTTTCTTTTTTTGACACTTCATGCTAGAACTTTATAGTAAGAACGTTTTTTTGTAGAACGATAATCACTAGACGACCTTCACTTGTTACTTCGTAGTACCATAATATAGTGGGGGAATTGAATAATTGAATCTTGAAAATACCAAGAGTTTACAACCTAACCACCAAAAAATGCTATCTTGCAGATTTTCTGATAGCTAGTAGATACGTTTCAAAATGTCATGGTGTTATTATATTTACAAATAACTTAATTTAATGATCGCGCAAACACTACAATTACGAGTAATTTCGTACGATCGTAACAAGTCATCTTTATTCATAAGAGAAAACAAACAATATTGAAAATTACTAAACATAAAATACAATTAAAAAAATTATTGTAGTGAGAAGAGCCTCAAGAACTAGAACATCTCACGTTCATGTTTCAAATGGATATTTCGTGTAGATATTTTTTTCTTTTATTTATTTATGTAAATGTATACACATAAGATTATAGAGCTTTTAATTTGCTGTAAGTACAAAAAATGAGAATCACATTCTTATTAACAATTAAGAAAGCTTTTGTACGATATTCTCATGGTGGTGATTTTGATTATACGATGTGACAAGAAACGCACAATTGGGAGATTCCATTTATACTTAATTAATTAATTTATATAACTACCAATGCTTTTTAGTTTGTTCCATTTCTTAAGACATGATAATGATATTTTGACCCGACCCTAAGTCTCTAATTAATGGATATTTAATTTGATTAGATTGATTAAAT
The DNA here is from genome assembly GCA_900406395.1 of Kernera saxatilis. Classification (NCBI taxonomy): domain Eukaryota; kingdom Viridiplantae; phylum Streptophyta; class Magnoliopsida; order Brassicales; family Brassicaceae; genus Kernera; species Kernera saxatilis. Next base: position 29,648 of record OVAY01000136.1, read on the forward strand.
CAAATCGTGGGAGTCTTCTTAAACTCAAAATCAAATCGTGGGTTACGCCGAAAAAAAAAAACAAAGTTGAAAGCGTAAATATAAATGACAATGCTAAATTGTGATTAGAAATTTTTATGTTAAGAAAATGCTTTGATCTGTTCATTTGGTGCTTGTTCCTCCAGGTCTCTTCATCCTAGTCCTCAATATGCTCACACCATAGATAAAAAAGGCAGTCAATTTATCATCAGTTGCCACACTTGTATATCTCTTGACTATATATGTCTATTTAAAAAATAAAAGAGGGAGATAAAATGAAAAACAATTCATGAAAAATTAAATAATTGGCTGATGTATCATTGTATGAGTTGATTTCATAATATTTTGTTTGTACATGCTTCTGTAAATTTAATTATATTTTTCAAATGTTTCAGATGTCAATTGGTGTAAGTTGTAACATATTTTTATCCAAAAAAAAATTGTAACTAACACACTCAATCTATCATATTTTCAAGAAATTATGAAAAAAAATTTGTCTAACATCGGTGAACTTTTTTTTGTCTAACATCGGGTATCACCAATATAATTTTAAACATAATAAAATTATATTTTGTTGAAAAAACAACAAATGATTGGTGAACTAATATTTTAAAATCTTGTCTTGCAATGGTGAATGAACTTTGTACGTTATTCATAATTTGAGTGTCACAGTTTCCATCCAGATCGAACTTTGTACGTTATTCATAATTTGAGTGTCACAGTTTCCATCCAGATCCAATTCATGTTGATATTTATATGAAAAAATAATAATTTTTTTTAGAGGTTTTACAAAACAAAGAAATTTGAATTTTGCGCCGGAAAAATATAAAAGTCACGTCGAATCATAAAACAATTCGTTTTCAGTTTGCAAAGAGCTATTTGGAATGATATTTTTTTTTTAGATGAGTGATGAAAACTTGAGCCACCATGCAAATAAATAAGATTAAATATAAAAGGTGGTGGAGCCGACATGCGAGATTCTATGGGTTACATCACGATTATCATTGCGAACGATTGGACTCGTTTATCAATTTTAGATTTCCGACAACTCATTTTTCTTCAACCACATTCATATATAAGTTTCACAAAAATAAATTATTGAAAAGAGTGATCGCTAAGTCAACAATATGTTTTGGTTATTTATATTATAAAAAATACACAATATCAGGTCCGGCTTAAATAATACTTAGATCTGGTGTTATTCTCATTTTTTTTTTTAAATTATGGTTTATATTAATGAATTTGAAAATATGGGCTTTTATTACAAATATTTTAGAAATTTAAGATCCTAAAATACAAATAAAATAAAACTTCAATATGTGGAACCTGATGCATTTGCACATATAGTACACCCTTAAAACCGACATCGCACAATATACAAATTTAAATCAGAATAATAGCATTTGCCAAAAAAAAAAGTCAGAATAATAACACAATACTAATTCAACCAACCACTTTAAGAATTATATTTGATCACAATAACACAATAATAATATTATTAATGATCGCACTTGGTCCAGATTCATTATTAAGACAAACTCAAAAAAAAAAGTTAGAAAAAAGTGATCGCACAATAATAATAGCACTTGGTCCAGATTTTTTTTCTTGTGTTATTTGTTGTGTTTCACAATGTGTCTTTTTTTTTTTGTTGATAAATGTGTCTCTCTTGTTATTTTCTTTCTTTATTCTAATGTAGGAGACTTAAATGGGAGAGTTTTCAAAATCGCATGTTCGAGTAAGTGACGAGCGACGATAGGAAATATATTAATTAATCTATTATGGTTTATGGTCCATGGATATTATGTGCATAATGCAAAAACAAAAAAAAAAAAGTAAACAAATATCATTTATTATATTTTAAAAGTTTTCATAATTCCTCAGTTATTGAAAACAAAATCCGAATTTCAAATTTCGTTTCAAATTTATTTTAGTATAAACTTAAAACTCCAACAAGTATTTTGGTCATCAAAAGATTATATCATATATCAAAAAATGTTGTATAGTTTTTTTCAAAAAAAAAAAAAAGATGTTGTATAGTCGATGTTAAGAAAACGAATTTCGCAATTTGCAGAAACAAAATGTAAAGCAAATGAATCATACACGTACACAATCCAACGTGTATAGGTTATATAAGGGTAAATTTTCATCTAATATATAAAAGGATAAAAAAGGGTTTTATGGTCCAAACCTTTCATAGTTACGACTTAGAAGGGTCAATTCTATGTAAAAAAAAAAAAAAGAAGGGTCAATTCTAATAGCTAGGTTACACGTTGGTCAACGAATTTTTTTTTATCAACAACAATTGATACCAAAAAAAAAATTTGTTTTTATGAAAAAGAGGAAAGTAAAATTTAAAACATTACAGTAAAAGCAAACAAAAATATCACATTTTTAATTGGAGGCCCAGTTGAGAAGTCGCGAGATCCAAAACCCGATGGCCCACTATTGACTCACGAGTTGTCAATTAAAATAATTTCAAGTGGTCCTTTCTATAATTTGGGGCATTTGCATTAAAAACTGTGGCAATTAGAAAAATAAATGATCAAACTTAGCAAAAAAATTAATTTATAATAAAAATAATTGTTTTTTTTATTTATTTCTTCATTATAAAAACTTACCAATTTGTAAACTTTTTTTTTGTTCAAACACCAATTTTGTAATCTATAATCAAAAGAATCACTACATAATTATTGTTGATTCAAGCAAGTAACTTCGTTGACAAAAAAAAAAGTACGCTTTTTTTTCCCTTTTTTTTTTGCTGGCAACTAGTACGTGTATTCATGGTATGACGAGTAAATATGCCATATGAATCACAATTTATTAGTTTAATTAACAGATTGTTGTCTCGTTACTTTAGCAAATTTGATATCGTATGTGAGAACTTGTTGATAGTTTAGCTTGTCTTGAGAAACTAATGTATACACATGTTAATTGTTATGAGCTCGCGGATAAACTTTGGATGAATTCTTAAAATTAAATCGTAAGAACAAGAAAAAATGATTAAACCGAATATCTTTTGTTTAAAATTTTATTTTTTATTAATTGTATGAATGAATAACTACAAATTTTAAAGTATTTTATAAAATCCTGATATCAATGAAAATATGAAATACATAACTTTTTTATTTATATTTATTTGCTCAGTCGAAGAAAATCTCTTACTAATTAATTTTTAAAGTCAAGAAGAATCACACGTAATAGCGTTTGTGACGTAGTTCTATACGTCATATGAAGTCCAAAAATAAATATTGTAGGAGTAGGATAAACCACAAAAACAAAAGTCATGAAGCAAATTATAACTGAAAATGATATGTGGACTAATCAGCACAGTGCCTTCCTAGGCTTTGTTAGATCATCACTTTCTTTTGTGCACTTATCCATTAATTGATTTGGATAAATAATAAACAAAAACGGCGAGGGAAAAAAAAAGTAGAAAAGCGTCGGTAATCCCATAGCCGCTCCATCCTTTTGTTTTGATTCGAAAACATATCTATTTATTTGTTTTTTTTTTTTTGGGTTTAATGTTAAGATATCTATTTATTTATTTGTTTGTTAACTAAAAAAAAAGTAGAAAACCAAACGCTATCTAAAAAAAGTAGAAAATATCTGTATTTATTTGTTTTGGTTTGAAAAATATAATTAAAAGTGCTGGAACAAAAAACAAGTGAAATATATTCAATTCTGTGTCGCAGCTAAATGCTTCTCATTTAGTTAAAGAAAAAAACTCTCATTTGGAGCTGAACATGTAGATGTTCCGCATACAAGATCTCTCTTGCACCTTTATCTTAGACTTCTTAGTGTAGTTGAAAACACATTTTTTTGATAAATGCTATCAAAACAATATTTACGAGAATAATAATGCCATGCATATAACATTGATCCAGATATATAACTTAGTAATTTAGACAAGTATATCGTTATATCATACTAAAATTCAAATATGTATAATATATGTTGAGGAAAATCGACTATTTTATATCCCTACAATTACACTATGTTGAATTCATATCTACACTATACGACTGTGCTATAACATATTCCAAATAATTCTAAATTTGAATCTCTTACCTGAATTTTTATTTTTGTGTCAAATCATATATACACCATAACATTTACCATCAAATCTCGTCTACGTAGAATCTACATGTGCAACGACGTTTCAGATTAAAACAAACGTTTAAAATTGTGTTTCCTCTTCGTCGAGATAAAGAAAAATAGAGAAAAGAGAACAGAGTAAACTAAAACGGCATCGTTAATTAGCAATTTTGAGCGTTTATTTTAATTCGAAACGATATAGTTGCACATTTGGATTCTATGTAGATGAAATTTGACTGTAAATATTAGGGTATATACATGATTTAGCATAAAAATAAAAATTCAGGTATAAAATTTAAATTTTGAATTATTTAGAGTATGTTATATCACAATTGTATAATATAAGTATGAATTCAATATATTATAATTATGGGGATATGAAATAGTTGATTTCCCTATATGTTGATGATAAAAAAAAAGTGATTGCTATAACGCTATAAAGTATATCCATAGATACATTTACACTACAATAGTTCGGTGGATCTTATCACCAATTCGTTAATTTGTATTTTTTTTCTAAAAGTTATCAAAATCGAAACAAGTCAAATGAATTTTAATTATATAAATAATTAAACAAATTCATTTTACAAAATTCTAATATATATCACCATATTATATAATTTGAAGTATTAAAAATGCACATGCATGCATTTACTTTGTTTACCGAAGACACAGACGAAAAAAGTAACACTAACAGGGTGTCAAAACCCCAGAATTGAAGAAAGTAAATAGATAGAAAATCTCATACTTTCGTTTGGAAGTGAAATATGTAATTAATTAGCTCTGTGAAAAAGTAAATATAAATAAATAATTATGTAACCGTTACCAATGAACTTTTTTATTTGACAATGCCTATATAAATGAGAAAGCAAAGTAAAAGTCGTCGTGTTTTTATTTCTTGGACCCCAAGCTTCTCCTGCTAAGTTTCTCTTAATTAATTACAGCTTCTAGATTAATTATCCTCTGTTCCATTTTATAAGATTTTTAAACTAAAAGCACCATTAGAAACTATAAATGATTTGTTATTTCTATATTAAATATATTATTTAATATTTATATAGAAAATTTTAATCCAATAGAAAAAAAGATTACAGAATACAAATAGTTATAATATATTATATTTACATTAATTATGTTTAGCAATTTGAAAAAATCAAATAAAATGGAACAAATGAAAATTCCTAAAACATCTAATATAATGGTGCATAGTAATGTTTTTAAATGATTGGGTCTTATCCAATGAAGCGAAACGCATTAATTAATCTTTGATTGATAATTGATTATACTAAAACTAATAAAGAAATATTCTTTTTAAAAATTAGTGAAAATAGTACAACATAGAAGGAAGTGAAAAACATGAGAAACAAAGGACGGTGTCCAGACAAGCAAATATTCAAACCTTTGAATATGAAACAACATCATGTTCTCCAAGACAGCCCCAAACTAATTTATTCTAATAATACCAAATCTATTAATCCCATATTATCAATATCTTGCCCAACATACATAGACAAGTATACAAATTATACCCACATCGTATTTTTCTAAGATTTTTCCTTTACTATCAAATTCTACATCTCCTACCAATATTTGACAGAAGAATTAGAATCTTAAAAGTAGAAATTTACTTTGATAAGTAACTATTCAATTTCCAACTATTATAATTTAATTGCTACCCAAAATCATCATTACTCATTTAGACGTTGCAAAAGAATGTGCTTAGTGTATAAATGTCTACTCATTAAAAAATACCAACTCGTGTTAAGTAATTAACAAGGTCAATGGGCGGCAAACACTTGTTTTTTTCTTTTTCAAAAATTCATATTTTTTAATTATCAACATGGTATACTAAAAATCACAAATTGCACTCGTATATACATATATGCATATAGGTGGACGTGTATATAAATGTAAGAATTGTGTCTCTCATCACAACACGTATTTTGATAACCTTCACTTCCCATAATTCTCTCTTAAGTCTCACTCTTCTTCATAGATATCTCTTGGTTGATTCTCATGGATCCACCATTCAACGAAATATACAAAACCCTTTTGTATAATCAGATCACAAACACAGAAAACATTGTTCCCGAAATACCCTTTAGCTTCTCTGTCACGGCTGTCGTCGAAGAGGTGGAGCTTCCGGTGATTGACGTCAGCCGTCTTATCGGTGGAGCCGAGAAGGAGAGGGAGAAATGTAAGGAAGAAATCGCGAGAGCTTCGAGAGAGTGGGGATTTTTCCAAGTTATAAACCATGGAATATCAATGGATGTGTTGGAGAAGATGAGACAAGAGCAAATTAGGGTTTTTAGAGAGCCTTTTGACAAGAAAAGCAAGTCGGAGAAATTCTCCGCCGGGAGTTACCGGTGGGGAACGCCGTCAGCCACTTGTCTCCGGCAGCTTTCTTGGTCAGAAGCTTTTCATGTTCCCATGACAGATATTTCTGACAACAAGGACTTCACTACCCTCAGGTACACGAATATTAATCAATTTAGACTATTCTAACATTTTTTTTTGACAACTTCTAATCATTAATATACTTATTTTTAATAATTTTTTTTTGTCTTTGGAAAATATTTCCTCATAGCAAAATGGGAATCAAAGTCGATTTAACATCTTTACTAACTTGAATTTTAGTTAGCTTCTAATAACACACACACACACACACACACACACACACACACACACACACACACACACACACACACACACACATATATATCATCACCTAACTAGAAGCTAGTGTTTTGAATAAATAATGTGTACATATTATAAAATGCTTGATTAATTAATGCAAATGTTTGACTATAAGTTACATAATCTGCAGAGTAATTTCATTAAATAGTCAAAGATTAGGAACATGGGAGACTAACGCAGATTTTAATTCAATATATGGCGGTTTTGGGCATATAATAGAGTGTTGTCATTATACTTAATAATGAATATCATTTGATACTATTAAATAATAAAAATTAAATCCTAGAAAACAGAGTTGTTGGGCACTGGGTCAAAGATTTAGTCTCCATCTCTCATGCGTTTCTATGTTTTCCGATTTTTTACTATTTTTGAGTATGTCTAATTTCTAGATAGCAAGTTGGCATGTGAAATACAATTAATAAATATATAATATCAAGAATTTTCAAAAAAAAAAAAAAATTGCGTCCTTATAAAATATATAAGAAAAATCTTAACTACAAAATATTATGTCCTTATAAAATCTTAAATACTAAGTATATCCTTATAAAATGGTTACTTAATTAAACCCTAGCTAATCTAATGTTGGTTTTTATTCTTTGACTCCTCGTAGGCCTAAGAATTTCGTCAATTTCAAATTCTTTAACATGCTAGCATTAACTGTTTATTTTCTTTATCAAACAAAAAAAAAACTGTTTATTTCAAAAAAGAGGACTTATTTATTCTAAAAAAAAAAAAAAACCAGCTGCGGCGCGGAATTATTTTTTGTAGACATTATTAACCCATTTTTCATTTTTATATGCAAAGAAATATTATTTTTTATTAAAAAAAACTTTCTTAGATATTAATGTTGTCATATTTTCTCTATAAAAATATGGAATTCAGACCACCTGATTTTTGTCGGTTTTTGTCGACAGAAAATAACCGAGATACCATTAACCATCAGCTAACTCATTAGAAGACGGAAGTTTTTTTTTTTTTTTAGAAGACAGAAGTTGCTTTCTTCTAGACTTCTGAACTTCTGTCTAGAAGTTGCTTTTATAGAATATATATAAACATTACACATTCGATATGCGTCTACATCTAAATATTTTCAACATTTTAACATGTACCTACTGCCTACATAAGTGAAATCAAATTATTGATGATAATGTGTCTACAATACATAACGATTTTTCATTAATAATAAAACATAATCAAACTAGAGTAAGACTGTATACTACAAACATGTTTCTACACACTGAAAAGAATACTTAAAAAATGTGTCTGAACACAAAACATACAATTATAAAACATTCTAATGTAAATTAATGTCCAATTATATATTTTATAATATTAAGCCAAAAATGAACTACCTATTTTACATTTAGAATATCTTCATAGCTATATTCGCCGATAAAGTATTTTGTGTCCATGAGGGATAATGTTCCTTTTTCCGTTAATGTGGATTAATTTGATATCCTTAATTTTCTTCTAGTGCGATATTCAATTAAGAAAAATAAAAAACAATCCGCTCAAAACCTCTTTAAAAATATGGTACGATCCTAGAAACACATAGTACACACTTGTATAACATAGATTAGAGTACTCGAACATGCCAGACTATATATAACACACACATCTAGATATTTGCGAAGAGTGTTTCTGTACAAAAACCTTGATAAACCAACATAAAATTAAGTGTATTTAAGAACCTTAATAATTTTCCAAGAAAAATTTATATGTGATGACCATAATTCTTTTTGCTATTTTTTGAGATATGCACATATATATATACTTATATATGTACTAAAAATATCTTGTGATGACTGTATGAATGTGTGCTGGAATCTGTACACGTTCTTACATGTACTTGTATTTGCATGCATGTGGTTGTCTTACACATCTTATGCAGTTTCAGCTTATGTGTTCGTGAATGTGTATATGTGTGACCACATACCCTTGCCACAATTCATAGTTGGCGTCTCTTGATAAGTCACTATTAGTTGCAATTTGACAATAAATTCTGAAACCTAGTTAGTTATAAGTTATAACACCCAATTCAATAAATTTATATAAATTATATTCAAACTATATATTCCATGAGATTTTAGATAGATGAGATTTTTATGATTTTACAGTGATTCATTAATAAATTTGTTGGTTTAGAAGTTAAAACCTTTTACAAACACTTGACTTTATGTTATATGCATCCAAATTTAGTCTAAATTCACTATGAGATTAGTCGGGTGGTAAAAGCCAAGATCAATTCTCTGATAATAATAACTAAAAAAATTAGTATGACTTTGATCCGAAGAAGTTCAAAATCATTTTAGAACCATGGCAGACTCAAGTGGGTAGACCAAAATGCAAATGCCTAAAGCATAGTATCATTCTGATTGAATTTAAGCTAGATAAGAGTCCAATCATTCTAATGATCAAAGATAATATATACATAGATGCATATACAATTGTATCCAAAAAGAGAAATGATATAGGAGACCCAAAATTGGGAAAGGGTCCCATGTTCCTAACAGGTAGGAGATATCTCTATCATAGAGAACCAATGGGTTGGACACGTACACGTACCTCTCCTCCCAGACTGATTAAACCAACCCTCTTCTTTTCCATTTTTTCTTGGGACCCTTCTCCATTATAACTCACATGTCTCACAAACTTCCTGCCATCTCAACTCCTTACATGTGAACTGCACCCCGTTTTCTCTCGTTTTTTTTCTATATGTGGTGATGATTTTATATGTGATCATCTTTTTCATGTAACATGCTTACGCCAAGGTTTGGTGACTTACCAATTATCATTTGTGAATCCCGCTATTTCTACCGAATCAAATAACCATGTAAAATAACAATTTCTATTGTGTCATTCAACCATTAAAACAAAAAAAAACCATGAGATTGATTTTATAATTTCATGATTATTTAAAATTTTTTTTTTTTTTTATCGTTTAACGATTCTTCTTTCTTTTTTTTCACTTTTTTTACGACCTTGCCATTTTGCAATATCTATACAGCAAATGAAACTATTATATATTTCACCTTAATTAATATTACAATGTGGATCACGTCATATGTTTTAGCTTTTCTATAACAGCTCAACAATGGAGAAATTTGCTTCGGAATCGGAGGCTCTAGCATACACGTTGGCAGAGGTTCTCGCAGAGAAATCAGGACGAAAATCAAATTTCTTCAAAGAAAACTGTGTGAGAAACACATGTTATCTAAGGATGAACCGTTATCCACCTTGTCCGAAACCATCGGAGGTGTACGGATTAATGCCACACACGGACAGTGATTTCCTCACAATCTTGTATCAAGACCAAGTGGGAGGACTCCAACTCATCAAAGACAATAGATGGATCGCCGTTAAACCTAATCCTCGTGCCCTCATTATCAACATTGGTGACTTATTTCAGGTAATTATTAAGCCTAGCTAAGAGTTCTTAATCAAGTTTGGTTAGGTTTTGGTTCGGTTCAGCGTTTTTAGATCTTGTTTGGTTTAGGAAATAGAGAAAGCCTAATTGACAGTGAATCTCGTTTTTGTAATTATTATATATATGATGTTTTGTTAGGCATGGAGCAATGACATGTACAAAAGTGTGGAACACCGTGTGATGACGAATCCAACGGTGGAGAGATTCTCAACGGCGTATTTTCTATGTCCATCATACGACGCCGTTATAGAGTGTTCAAGTGATTGTCCTGCTTATAGAAATTTCAGCTTCAGAGAATTCAGACAACAAGTTCAAGAGGATGTCAAGAAGCTTGGTTTTAAAGTTGGCCTCCCTAGGTTCCGTAATCTTCTCTATTAATTTACACACTCGAATCTTTATTTTATTATTTTATGATTTGTTTGAATTGTTTTTTTTTTTTTTTGATTTTTTCCCCATATATTTTTTTGTTGATTTTTCTTAATAAATATCTTATTGATCTGGCTGGATACAATGATCAATTCAATAAAAATCAATTAGAAAAATCAATTTTAAAGTTAAACCGGAGCTTAATTCGGTTGAGTTAGTTTTATATGCGAAAACCTGAAGTAAAGAAAATATAAAACTGAAATTTAATCCATAAAACCTAAGTTGTATTGTAATTGTAGTACAAAACTGAATCCAATAAAACAAAAACAAAAACAAAATCTATAATTTTAAAATTAAACCGAAATCAAATATAATTCTCATTAAAGTGGTTGGTTAAGGTTTAACCAATTTGAGTCTCGCCGAAAAAAATAAGGATTCCGAGAGAATAAAAATCCTATGAAAAATTTTGGTATCTTTTTTTTTTTTTTTTCACAAGAGTACCATCTTTAGAAAAATTTTGGTATCTAAAATTTATTTTATTTCCAAATTTCCAATAAATTTCAGAAGATATTAGGTGAAGGGTCACGAAAAAAAATTAGATAAAAAATAATAAAGAAAGAAATGGCTTTTCTCTCGGTGATGAAGTTGCAGGGACGTCCACCACCGATCTCGTCCAATCACAACCCAAATTCCAAACCTGCAGGATCGGATTCCGTTTCCTTTAAGGCCTCCGAACCTGACTCCGAACGGCAGCCTCGGAAATTCAGCTCGAAGCTGAATCGCTGGAACAGGGCACGAGCCTTAAGGTCCGGCGCGAAGCTGGACCGTTCGATTAATAATGGGTCAAACAGTACGACCGGTCCGAGGCGTCCGATCGTAAATTCGACTTCCCCTGATATTTCGACACTGGACAGTGACGTGTCATCAAGTAACGGAGATACCGAGACGGACATGACGGCGGCGAAGTCGATTTACATAGTCTCTGACGGAACTGGATGGACGGCGGAACACGCCGTTAACGCTGCCTTGGGACAATTCGATTATTGCTTGGTCGACCGTGGCTGTCCCGTAAATACACATCTCTACTCAGGGGTATTGTCGACTTTCCATTCTCTATACTCAACATTTCAATTTTCGCTATAAACCGAACCTAAAGTCAATTCGGTTTACGGATTTAAATAAAAAAACCCAACTTTAAACCGAATCCAATCAGATGACTTCCTGCAAGTTGGCTTTCTATTCTAGGAGATTTCGGTCTTTCAATGTTCCTAATGTGTATCGGTTCGATTTATTACTAAAGCGAACCGAAATCAATTTGGTTTTATTTAAAACCGAAACTGAATCATTTTGTTTGATTTGATATTTATTTATGAAGATCGAGGATGGAGAGAAGTTAATGGAGATCATAAAGCAAGCTGCAAGAGAAGGAGCAATGGTAATCTACACTTTAGCTGATCCATCAATGGCTGAAGCAGCCATGAGAGCTTGCAAGCTATGGAGAATCCCATCACTAGACATCCTCGGACCAATCACAGACTCAATCTCCTCTCACTTAGGAGCTAACCCTTCTGGTCTTTCACGTGGCGTCACAAACTCATCTCTCAACGAAGACTACTTCAAACGAATTGAAGCAATCGAATTCACAATCAAACACGACGACGGTGCCTTGCCAGATAATCTTGAAAAAGCAGACATTGTTCTTGTAGGTGTCTCTAGGACAGGGAAGACACCACTCTCTACTTACTTAGCTCAAAAGGGTTACAAAGTCTCCAACGTACCGATCGTCAACGGTGTAGATCTTCCCAAGACTCTGTTCGAGATCGACCAGCGAAAGGTTTTTGGTCTGATGATTAACCCGGTCGTGTTGCAAGGGATAAGAGAGGCTAGAGCCAAGAGTCTTGGACTTGGATCGAGTTTTAAGACTAAGTACTCTGAGTTGAGTTCTGTTAAGGAAGAGCTTGAGCTTGCTAAGAGAATCTTTGCAGAGAATCCTTCTTGGCCAGTGATCGGTAAGACTATATATATATCATAAAATTTTCATAAATTTAATAAAAATAATGAAAAAAAATTGAAGTGTTTTGTTTTGCAGAAGTGACAGAGAGAGCAATTGAGGAGACTGCGGCAGTAGTTTTAAGGCTTTACGACGAGAGACGAAGCAATCGAGCAATGCCTCGAATTTCTAAATGCTACTAAATATTAATCATTGGAAGAGGATTTGAATTTATGTGGAAGAATTTATAGAGAAAATATATTTGATAAAACTATTTTATAAAGCCCATTAGTACAGGTGAAAAAAGCCCATAATATTGGGCCCAAGCTAAATCCATACAAATATAGATATGCTAGCCCAAATTGGAGAGAATTTAGTTCCCCCCCCCCCCACAAACTGCACCCAAAAAACGAAAAACGCAAAAAATGGAATAAATACNAAATGAAATAAGCAAAATATGTGATAAATGAAAATTTTAATTTATTAAATTTAAAAGAAATAACCAAACTTATACTCTTGATAAATTATGTCCATAACAAATAAAATTATTTTTTTGTCATCTACAATTTACACACGCACACTATTAACTTTAATTCCGGATGATGACGTAGCAGTGATATTAAACAAATTTGTAGACTACATACCCGGTTGTAATAATTATATTCTATTAGAGCCATAAAACTACCTTTACATTTAATTGTATATCATATATGAGATGATGAAACAGTAAATTATATGAATGTTAGATATGCATGTTATTAATATGAATACTAGTAGCATTTGTAACAGTGTAGTTTGAGCAGTCTGGTTAGTCAAGAAAATTTAGGTGTGGTTTGACTTTGACCAATGATACAATCACCAGTTAGAACAAGTGAAAAACAAAATATTTTACAAAGGATAATCAAGCGACTAAAGTGTATACATATATTTATTCCTAAAACTCTGTTTTTTTTACCAACTGAATTGTGATCAACAACTGCAATTTTCTATTCCCCAGTCGCATACCCCAAAATCCACGCCACAACTTGTATAGGAGTTTTGGACTTGGTTGGCAACATTTCAACATCAAACTTTCTTTTATAAAACCAGGTTTCAACTTTGGTTGTTATTATATAATGTATATACATACATTGGCAGGTAATATATATTCTTGCAATATAGTCTATGATAGGGAGATGATACTCTTTATGATCCAAATACTTGAAGAAACCTAAATATGGTAATAGCTTAGGTGAATAGCATGTGGTGACAATTAAATGCTCCACGCTTGTGTAGGTTCTATTTGTTAAGATGGTCCATATGTTATCCAAAGTTTGAATTTTTTAGTTTTTCAAAAATGTAATAACTAACGACAGATCTTAAGTACACCTATGGAAACATTTGATAGAACTCCCAGTTAATTATGAATGATTCTCAAAATGGGAAATCTTTTGTGCAAAAAATTGTTAGAAGTTATTTGATCTCCTAACAAAAAATACGATTAGATGTGGGGCAAGGAAAAAACTTACCAAGACTAAAAATATTGGCCTTGTTTGATTTCTCTCAAAATGAATCAAAACATAATTGATTTGATAGAAAAAGTTGGAAGACATCGAAATAAAAGATTTATTAGAAACACACAAATACCACACTAACTCAATTTCATTCAATTCTAACACGACTCAAATTTTCTCTATTTGAACACAAACAAAGCTAAAATCGCTCACGGGAATTGATATATGTACATAAAAAATACAAAAAAAAACACATACTAGACCAAATAAATTTTAAAAACAGAGAAAAAGGATTAAAAGGAACAGAAGAGAAGATTCTCTGTCTTTGTCACAATAGTCATAAACTCTTGTCTTAAGCTTTCTTTTCCAATCTTTTCATATGATCTCGTGCGTGCCCACTTCCCACTTTGTCTCTCTTACTGTTTTCTTTTTTATAAAAAAATATACAAAAATAATTATTATCACAACCTGATGCTCTTCATTTTTTTTGTAATGTTCTTCTGATTCATCTCCTCAAATGTAGGTCGGTGAGATTGTGGCATGTTCTATAGCCACAAACTGAGGTCGGTACATATCATATATATGCATATACATATCATTTATATGCATATACATATCATATATATGCATATATATATGCTCTTCTTGTATTTACTATTAGTCTAGAGGCATATCTCCGGGATTAGACTTGCTGATCGAGAGAGTAAATATGATTAATAAGATTGATCCCATGCTTGACCTGTCACAAAATTGACATTCCATCAGTATATATTCGTCAAAAACAACTTTACTTATTAAATTGTGATAGATATTTCGATTTTCAGTAGCATGTCGTACATGACTTATTATAGTTTATAGATATATATATACACAATAATGGCTAAAATAAAACTAATACTTACTAAACTAATTAAGAATTCTAAAAACTTTAACCCAAAAAAAAAATTGTAAACACAATAATGGCTATAATAAAATTAATTTAACTGACCCAAAATTTGGGATTAACAAAATAATACTATAAAACATGTTTTTTTTTTCTAGTAATTATTTATAGATGTATGCATTTCGAGTTCTATATTTTTAAACCTTCTTCTATTCCATAAATTAATATATCTTTTTGGGTTAATTGAATAAATAAATAATGTTTTGAAAAAGGAAGTGAAATAATTACTTACAAAGTTGCAAAGAAGAGAACGATTTTCTTCGGATCAAGCATCCAAGAACTGTGAGAACGTTTGAAACTTGATTTCCTCGAAAAACCGAATCTTCTTTCTCTACTTTGGTCGGAGATCATATTCCCGGCGGTGGCGGCAACCGTAGTAACGGTGATCTGATGAAGCGTCGAGGCTGAAACTGCGGTGGCTGCGGTTGTGACCGTCCCTGCATGATCTGTGGGCCCCACTGTGCTGCTCGGCTTTTCCGGCGTGCCTGACCCTATACAACTCATCAAATGCCATACCACAAGCTTTAATGAATAACAATGAATAATGATTCTTTTTCTTTATTTGACAAGACAAAATAAATTGAATCATAATGTATTCATTAGTAATTGTATGCCAAATTTAATAATAGTATGAGTGAGCATGCGGTGCAGGAGAATAAAAAGATGGAATAGTGGTTTGTTTGTGGTTTGCATAAAGTTATGTCACTAACACGAATAAATATTCAAAATGAGAAATCAAGAAATACATAAAACAGTTTTTTAGCCAGAAAGATAAAACGACAAGAGCTTTTCCTATTAGTTGATCTTGTAAATTTATGTATATAAAATGTGTCTTACATAGATTGCAAGCATGACGTAAAAAGCCAGTTAGTAATCTATGAATATATAATCACTTTTTAAAAAAGGAGAATTGGTGAAGTTTCGTTTTAAAAATATATAAACCTTAGTTGCGGTCTACAGCTAAAAGCGCATGGGTTGGTCACATTAACTAAATCCTACCTAACACTTTGTAATTTATATCTTCAAAGGGAAAATAACCAGCGGATTAAAAAAAAATTATATATTCAACTTTATTTTAGTTTAGGCAAACCGAACCTTCTTGCATTAGAGATAAAATACCCAAAAGCAATTCATGAAGATAAACATAAACATATCCCAAGAAAATATCTAACCGCATAAAATAATAAAATAATTCGAATTTATAATGAAAAGACTGAGATATATTTGTTTCCATCCTAAAAACCCACATTGTCTTTGTCAAGTTTAAGATTTTTTTATTACTCAAAGTCACAGATAAGCCCAAACCGAATTTATTACAAGAATCTGCTAGGTCCATTTGATACTATTATGTTAAGTGTTAAATCACATGGTAACAAAAGAATGAACAAAGAAACAAAATGTACCATTGGGCTCTAAGAAAAATGCATTTGTCGATATACGTGAAATGAAACGTTTAATTTAATTTTTTAACATATTGTATATTAATGGACTGTATTAAGGAGATGATGTATCAAGAATATGACATATATATTAAAGATATATTTGAAATTTAAAGAATGATTTAAATCTTACCTCTAAGTGGGGACTGAGGAAATGAGGTCTCCTTGTCATTACCATTTGCGTCACAATGGAGTTTCCTCTCGTTGTTGCTTCTTGGAGACCCTTTCCTCGAAACATTTCTCTGCAGTTTTTAAAACGATTTTAGTTTCCATTTTTCAGTTTTCTTATTCAATAATTTACATTAAACCATAGTAAAATACTCAATTATTGAGCTTCACTAGAGAATCACTCAAAAAAAGAAATTTAAATATCTAAAATAGGCTTCATGCCAAATGCCAAATGCCAATTACCAGAAAAGAAAACAGAGAAATCCGTGAGTTGATAATCTGAAAGCCACGGAAATATATTTATGAAAAAACTGACACATAAAAGTCAACTTTTTATTAGGGTTTTTATTTTATTTCTTTACTTGAAAAATAGTAAATGAGAAGAAAAGAAAAAATGGACAGGAAAGTTGAATCGACGACTCAAAGGGTAGTTGTAAAGGTTATGGGCGATTCTTCCATGATTCTCACCAAAACTAAATACCCAAAAGACAAAAACCAAAACAGAGAAGAAAATAGAAAACAAAAAGAATAACGAAAAGAATAGAAATTCTGGTGTTTCGAGTTCTGATAAGTGATAATTAAACAAAGTTTGAATTTTTAAAACTTACGGTATTTCTGGGACTGGAAGAAGAGAAGTCTTTGTGAAAAACAGGAGAGAAGCTTTCGACATCGATCGTCACAAACCCATCTGGGTTAACGGGTTTTTGAAACCCGGATCCGGTTTCCTGACCCGGAAGTGTTCCACCGGTTTCCATCGTTCTTAGATTGGAGAAAACTGAAAAGAGAGAAAGAACGATCATCATGTTCATGAAGAAACAGAGGTCGATTAAAAAAAAAAGTAGATAAAATTCTCGTAATTCTCTGTTCGTTTTGAAATTGTAACTACAGAGGAAATATAAGAGAAAGATGGAATCAACTTACTTTAAAATTGAAACAGAGGATTTAGGGAGATTAAGACAGGGTCTTTACGTCTCTGTTGTGCTCTGTGATGCTCTGTTTCACGATGAAGAAAGGTAATTAAGGTTTTTGGTTGGAGACAAAAAGGGGAGAGAGATTCTGGGGAATGTCGAAACTGAAAGAAAGGAGAAAGGCTTTTACATTTATTTATGTGGCGATTTCTTCTAAATGGGTTGGTGCCTTTTTGCTTTATTTATTAGTAATTTATTTCTCAAAGATAGTAGTAGTCACAACTCAACTCACACGCACGAGAGATAAGAGACAGACTAATGAGTAATCACTTATTCATAAATCATGATTCCTATGTTTAATTTAAGATTAGTTGATCTTAGTGGGATGAAAGATGGAAGCATATGTTATACTTTTTTATTGTTATTATAAAACCTTCGCATTACTTCTTGTTATCAAAAATAAAAAGTTTGTTTATTATGTGTTTGATCGTTTTTGTTTTTCAGTATATATTTGATTTTACATATATATGTAAAAGTATACTATAATTTATTAAAGTATATCTGCAAATACAAAAAATACGCGGAATGAGACATTTTTCTTTCGAAAGGTTTGAACTTTGAAGATCAAACTCTAGAAAATGTAAAGTTATTGCAGTTTGGGGTTGTGGATGCAATTCCATCATAGATCCTGTATGGCGTATACTAGCCCTGCGTTTTTTGTCCGAACCGAGCCGAACCGAGATTTTCGGTTTTCGGTTCGGTTCGGGCCGAACCGATCGGTTTCTCGGTTTTTTTTTTAAAAAAAAAAACCAAATTATACCGGTTTTAACCAAAATTAGACTGATTTTTAATTAATACCCAAATTTAATTGAATCGAACAGAACCGAATAATCCAAAATTAACCAAAATTAACCGAATAAACCAGATTAACCGGATTTAAAAAAAAAAACAAAATTTTAGTTAATATCGATTAAAAAACTTAAAACCGAAATTAACCGAGAACCGAACCGAACCGAACCGAATTTAATTTCGGTTCAATTCGGTAACTATTCCCAACGATTCCGGTTAACCAATAACCGAAATAACTGACTCGGTTCGGTTCGGTTAACCGAAATCGCAGGCCCTAGCGTATACTATGGATTGAATTATCCACGTATAGATAGATTTTTTTTAGTTGTTTGTTACGGACATAATTATTAATTGCAATCTAATCAGAGTTTGGATTTTTAAATGGACTTATCTAATAATATGACAACATAATTTTTGGTTATCATTTAAAAAAATGTTTGGCTATCATTTGAGGAATATGCGATGAACAATCATCAAGGTGAGCAACTAACTTCCCTATTTTATGATCTGCTTGCTTCTGAATGAACTCTTCTTTTTTTTCGTTTGACTCTGCTAATTGTCTTCCCTTTTTTTTATAGTTCCATGTTGTAATTTTCAAAATTGTCAAATTATTGACGAGTTTATATGAATTTCATATGTATTTAAATATTTGCATAACTAAAATTAATAATAAGTCAATCAAAAATATTTTATGTAAAATTAAAATAACATAGAAAATATAGCAGCTAGCAGATCAACAATAAATTATTGCAAAAATATCACTTCAAGATGTTTTCCAATGCCAGTTTTCATTTGTTTTGCAGTCTAATAAGTTCGTTTTTCCAAACAAGGAAATTCCAAAAACGGCAACGTGTGAAATATAAAAACATTTTGTTTTCTTGTAATCTGATTTTCACAATTTTCCAACACGCCTAAGAAATACGATCACATTTACAAAAAGCAGTAGAGAAAAAGAATTACCGAAGTCAGTAAATAGTTATTTTCGCATACAAAGATAGATCTTGAAGATATTTTCTAAGATAATTTGGCCTTGTGGGCGAAAAAACAAAATAAACCAAAAACAAAAATGAAAGACATAGGCGACAGGGACAGGACTCGAGCTATATGACAATTTTTGTATAAAAATCATAATAATGAAATATGTTATCGAATGTTTATGAGAATCGAGAAGAATAAAATAGTAATAATTAAAGTCTGTTATCTAGAAGGCGTTTGGGCGTCTGATATTTTTTGAAAGAATTGTGCTGCTAGACATTATCTCCTCGCATAATTTTGTTTTTCCAAAGTTAAAAACATGGAGTCATTTGGGTGTGATTGGTAATGAAACTAACCCATCCAACGGTCTCTATACTGAATTGCTTTTGCCGTATGAACATATGCAAATTAACGGTAGCTAAGAGCATGATCAATTGAAAAACTTAGAAAAGAATCTTAGTTATTTTTTAATTATAAATTTAGAGTTAAGAATTTTTCATAAAAACTTTAGATTTAGGTGCTCCAAAGGAGAACTCTATTAAGGGTTCTTAAAAAAAAAAAAAAAAATAATTAGTTTTTATCGAAAAAGAAGAAAAAAGTGTTTTGTTTTTTTGTTTTTTTTTTTCTAATCCAAATTAACATGGATCAGACACGTGGCACATAAGAGTCGGTTCTTGTGTTTTTTAATTAAGAACCGACTCTACTCTTTTTAACATTTTTTTGATTATATAAATTCTAANAGAGTCGGTTCTTGTGTTTTTTAATTAAGAACCGACTCTATTCTTTTTAACATTTTTTTGATTATCTAAATTCTAAAAAATGCTCTAAAAACCCTTACAATTCTCAATTGATCATGCTCTAAGTCGAAAACAGACAAAGATAGGGCAAAATTTCATGTCAACTACTAATTTGTTTTCTTTAACGTTAAAAAATGACAATGTATTAGTTTCAATAATTTTAATTAGTCGAGTTTTTAGAAATTTCCATGGATTAAATATAATAAATATTTTTTTTAACATAAAAATTGTTAAATATTTGCATTGATCTAAAACACATTTTTTTTTATGAACATATATAGCCGTACCCGTATAGGGGACTTTTTGGGTTAAAATAGGGGCTTTTTGTTGCTTCGGAAGAATAATAACTATTAACTACCGTGAAACTGAATATAATATGAATCAGTTTGGTAAGGTTTTAATTTCAGTTAAACGTCTGCTTTCTTTTGGATTCAATTTTCGATAATTTTTTGTTTTCTTTTGGATCTGTATTCTCATTTGGCCATAGCACATAGGCTGGCATGTTAGTTTCAGGAAGCCTAACTTTTGGAGGATCTTAGGAAACACCACTAGCACAAAACTTGAAAACAAAAAATATAGATCGATTTTTTTCAATTTAGTTTTGATATGTTGGGTTCAATTTATACAAATTATACATCTTTATACTAATATTTGGACTGAACATCAGAAGAATTAGTACTAGTGGCTACCATACAACCATGCAATAAAAGGGAAAAAAACATGGTGGACCGCAATATATGAAAGAGATTAGAGAAAATAGAAGAAAAAAACATTTCGTTGATTAAGGGAGTGTCTTACTAATGAATTGCAGCCAGAGAAGCTGTCTCACAAAAATACATTTAAAATCTTGAATAATGCAACCCACCCATAGTCCCCCATACTAATAATACTACCAAATAAAATAAATATCCAGCTTCCTATATATATACAGACAATTATATTATATAGTCTAAATAATTCACATCTTGCTGTACATTTTAACTTTGAAGTTTTAAACCAGTTAAGTTGGTTTCGACGTAAAAAAACAAAACAAGTCCTTCATCTAAGACATTCGAAACAAAACTACATTTCTGTCTTCTCTTTTCATTGTCCTTTCTTTTTCTGAAAAAAAAAAAATATGTTCATACGGCAAAAGCAATTCAGTATAGAGACCGTTGGATGATGTCTTCAAATCTAGGGTAAAAAATTTAGATTTTCCTCACAATGTTGTCTGAAATTGGCACGAGAAAGGAAACTAAAATACATTATACATTTGATCAAAAAAAAAAATCCATTATACATTTGATCAAAAAAAAAAAAACCATTATACATTGTTTATAGATATTATTGCTTTCTATTTTGTAGCTCAGCATCATATTTTAGCTGCAATCTTCACCTGTAGACTTGTAGTTATATGTACCTTGTAGTATATGAAATTTAATACATAAGAATTCACACCAAATCTTAACTTGATTGTTGTTTAATATTTTTTAAAGCTTTTTATTGTTACATTGGTATCCTCTGATTGATTTTTTGTTTTCATTAGGTTTCTGATAAATATATCTTTATCATAAGAAAAAACATGGAGCAAAATGAGTGAAAAACTCTAATCAAATGACATTCTACAAATACTGAAATCAAATGACATTATACCAATACTCAATTTTAATACCTCGATTCAGGTTTTTCTCTTGTTCGAAATCTGAGCTCGAACAATCTGCTTTCTCCATTCGTGAATTGGGACCTGAAGTCAGAACAAACTAATCGATAAGAGAACACAATTTCCTCAACTCTAGAAGAAAATTTCATATGTGCATCTTGGAATCCATTTTTTCAGCTTTGTTTAAGTTGGATATCGATCAATTCGGGTTAGTGTTTTTGCTAATTCTTGATGAAAATTAGAAAACAACAGGTTAACTTAAAGATTGCTTACAGCAGGAAAGCCTCCAAAATCTCCTGGCTCAGTGATGTTTCTAGTAACACAACTATTAGCCGCAAGTCGAACCTAACCTCAAAAGAAGAAGTTGTTTTTGTTAACCAAACCGCACCAAGAACTGTTTTCTAAAACCGGTTAAAGCCTATTGTTACCTTTGATACAATGGAGACATGGTATCGAACAGCAGCTCGTCCTCCTAAAGCTACATAGTCACCAATTCTACAGCAAAAAAGTTTTTGACTTTTTGAGTCTTGAAAAACTTCAAAAATTGTTTCTTTCAATAGAACCAAAAAGGGTTCAGATTTTGTACGTTACTGAACCAGCGATGCCTACTTGACCACACAGCAAGCAACACTTCCCTATGATCACATTGTGACTTATCTGCAAAAAAACAAGAAATAAATAAGCTGTATACTGTTTTCTCAATTAAAAAGGCAAAAAAAAAAGCAAAAAGAGGCTAAACCTGGACTAAGTTGTCTATCTCTGTATCATCTTCAATCACGGTATCTCTCCAGCTGCAAAAGTAGTTATACAGAGCTAGTAAAAGCGCGCATAGTGCTCTTACAGAAGTTAATCAATAGATACAAATCTGTTACCTGCCTCGATCAATGCAAGTATTAGCTCCAATCTCCACACGATGTCCTATCTTTACGTTTAAAGTCTAAATACGATAAAGAAGGAGAAAAGAAAATGAGTTTTTGAACCATGAATCATTGACTCAGATTCAAGAACTGCAATAGGGGATTTATTACTTGGGGCTTTTTCACCATGTTTCCATGTTCATCCACATAAAAACCAAACCCTGAACGAAGAATAAATGAACAATGAAAGACTAAATCTCAAACCAAAGATCTTCAAGCCTATGATCTCGGTCAATCTATGTGAGTTTGTTCATACCATCTTGACCTATGCAGACTCCATTGTGAATAACACACGAATCACCAATATTACAGTTACTGATCGAAACATTGTATCTGGATAGAAAGAAAAAGTCAGCAAACAGTCTTTTAAAGATGCTGAATACAACTACGGTCTATTTGAAACATGTACAAGAAATGCTACCCGATTCGCGAGGAAGGACCGATTTTGACTGACGGTCCAATTACAGTCCCGGATCCTACATGAACCTCTGCACCTAAGACCGCCTTTTCATGAACTACGGCGCCAAACTCAACCAAAGACAAGGAATCAATCACAGCCGAGCGATGACATGTCCCTCCTCCATTTCTCCACCTCAGAAACTCTTCATTGACAATACCACCACCGGAATCTGACCCTTGACAACAATCAATAGCACGATTTACAGTTAGTTTCAACATCATGAAACAAGGATCCCAAAATTTCTAACATTATAGTATCTTAAAGAGTAAGGTGCAGTAATGCCTCAGATTATACACATTCAGTAAAAGCTACAATTTCAGCAAAAATCATGGAAAGTCTTACATATGCATTGTTTATGCTTTTAACTTTCAGCTAGCTTTGTCTCATCATCATTCTGTAAATCTTAAACCTGTCATTTCTGAAGCAGAACTATATCTAATACATCAACTGATCAGAATCTCGTGAAATATACTGCTTATTGGTACTCTGTATTCCACAGTTACATGAAGCCGTATGCTCTCAGAGGCATTTCCACAAACACTTGGTGTCCCGAATAAATTTATCGAACTTAATGCCAGCAAAACTCGAAATAAAGGGATATATCCGCAACTAGACTCACCTGCATTCGAAGAAACCTCAGCAGTAGCAGAGCCCAATTGATAATCTGAGGAAACAGATAAACTTCGAGAGCTCGAAGGAAGACGAATCTGTTTCCGGATAAAGGGTTTGTTCAAGAAGATTCGTTGAAGAGAATTACGTACGGATTTGGAGAAGAATCTCCGAAGAGTAACCGCCATAATCACAGAGATGAAGAAAAAGAATTGAAGGCACTGTATTCGTATTTAAAGCCCGAAACTTTTTTTCTTTCCCCAACTAAAAAAGCTTTAAACTTTTACAACGTAAAACAAAGAAAATTTAGGATTTTAAATTGAATAAGAATTGTCTCTTCTTCCTCCTTTGTTGAAGAAGGAACCTACTCCATACATTGTGTGACTGCAATTTTTTCAATCTATTTATACAATCAACACTTAACGTGCAGACAAATCTGTGAGAGAAACATCGTTAACAGAAATCGAAAACGACGTTGATCTTCTGAAGAAACCAGGCTGCGATGGCTTTGGGGGCTGGACAGACTCAGAATCAGAGTTAAGCATCGAAACAACTGAATCCATTGTTGGTCTTTTCGTAGGATTCCGTTGAACACAAGACAGAGCAATTTCTAAGCATTGCATTGATTGTTTCTTAGAGTAAGATTTCAGAAGAACAGGATCTATAAGATCCATTGATGCTCCTACAATCCAGTTTTTCCAAGCCTGCAAAAAAAAAAGAGACAAAACATCACTCAATCAATCATTTCTTGGATTTTATTGATCTGTGATTGTGTGTTCTTGTTATCACTTACATAAGTTGGGAGATCTGGGCCTTCACTAAACCCTAATCCACTGTTTCTTTTACCTGTAATGATCTCAAGAACAAGAACTCCGAAGCTGTAAACATCTGTTTTCACTGAGAATCTTCCATGCATTGCATACTCTGGAGCCATATAGCCACTGCAGAAACAAGACTTAAAAGATTAATCCTTGTTACTGTCTCTTTTGTTGTATTTGATTAGAGTAGCTAGACTTACTAAGTTCCAACAACTCTTCTTGTTATTGCTTGAGTTCTATCGAAATCGAACTGTCTTGCCATTCCAAAATCTGAGATCTTAGGTTGCATTTGTTCATCTAAAAGCACATTGGAGGATTTGAGATCACGGTGAATTATCGGAAACTCTGAGCCTTTGTGAAGGTAAAGCAATCCCCGGGAAATTCCTATGATGATATTGTACCACTCTTTCCAGCTTAATTGCTTCCGCTTGATAGGATCTACATTCATTAGTAGAGGAACGAAACTGAAACAGAGAAGTTTGTGGGAATAATGCAAAATCAAAGAAAGGAGAGACTATATAATACCGAACAAGAACCGATCAAGACTTTTATTTGGGATAAACTCATAGACAAGAAGTCTTTCAGATTCTTTGATTGAGAAACCGAAGAGTTTAACAAGATTCTTGTGTTGCAGCTTAGTCATTAAGAGTACTTCCGTCTTAAACTCTGCATTGCCTTGTCCTGAATGTATTGATAACCTTTTCACGGCTATCTCTTCTCCATCTGGAAGATGACCCTGATGGGTTTGATTACAGAACTTAGTGAAGTTTATCTGGAGATTAGAATTAGATCAATGAAGAGTATAATCAGACGAATTTACCTTGTAGACAACCCCAAAACCACCTTCACCGATCTTATTCACTAAAGAGAACTCATCTGTTGCTACTCTTATGATGTCAAAATCAAAATGCAATGAGTCTGCACTCTCAATTTCATCTGCATTTCAAAATTTGCAAGCGGGATAAGGAAGAAAGAGGCTAGGAATAGGGTTTTAGCATCATCAGTTATCATTAAAGCAGCTTCACAAACTTACTTTCAGCTTTTTCCTTCAGATGTTTCTTCTTCCTCCTCCTCATTAAGTAGATAAAGAGAGAGATAAGAACTAATACAATTGTCACAATGGGAATCACCGCCGCAACGACAAGAGTTTTTGACCGGACTTTACCATTTCCTGCAAGCAACAACAGAGAATCAAAATTTCTACTTTACTAGATGACATTAGCTAACTTGTTACTACCTTGATCAGTTCGTCTGGTACTCTTGTTCTGGGGAGTAAGAGGTTGTTGTTCTGAAAGAACAGAGAGATCGAAAAAACGGATAATTGTCAAACCTGAAATAGCAACTTGGATTCATCCACCACCCACCTGCCTTTCCATCACAACATGTAGGAACCCCAGCAAAGATCTGAGAAAGACAAATTGTACAATCTGATTCAGACAAATCTGGTGTACACTGAGCCAATGCGTAGATCGTCCCTTTCACTCCTCCTGAAAACTTAACCTCTTCGGTCTCATACGTAGACTCGATTTTTGCCCCTATTGAATCCAACAACTCACCTAAATCCTTGCTGAAACCTTCCTTGTCCTTCACGCTAACATTGCTTGATGTGTGATAAAAAGGGACTGGCTCCAATTGACCTAAAATGGTTCGATTTGTGTAACGAAACATGCATTTCTCGAGCCATATCGCGGCTTCGACGACGTTTGGACAGCTTTCGACGAGCTGTTTTGCAGCGTTTGTTATGCAACTGATGCAATCTTGATTTGGTTTGAGATCTCCTCTGCATAAAGCTATGGCGTTGACTATGCCATCGATGGAGATGTTGTAGAAGCCGTTGGTGGTTGGAGAACGATCAGGGAGAGATGAGATCAGACGGTTGAGATTGTTAGAATATGAAGAGTTGGATGTGAAGTTTCCTTCTTCGTACAAGCATAAGGTGTGAACGGTGACGTTTTGCTGAGCGTAAGTCAAGATAAAAGCTAAGTAGAAGAAGAAGAGCACAGAGGAAAGCATTATTGAAGGAAAAGCCATGAATGTAAGACGATGAAAATGAAACTAAGAAACAGAGTAAAAAATTCTGAAATCTGATAACGACATGCTTTCTTTCTCTTCTTTTTTTTTTTCATTCGACGATTCTCGAAACCTTTGACCATAATTGTTTTTCTTTTTAAGAGTTAAAGTCAATGATTACGAATTTACGACGCATTGGTGACTGTGTGAACGAGTCTTACACTAGAACAATGCGCGTGTTGTGTACGAGGTGGTGGTGCGCGTGAATGTGAGTAGCGAATGCAACTGATAAAAAGGCCGAGTTATCCTTAAGGCCCATAATGGGCTTAACTTCACGTCTCTTAAAACAGAGAATCCCCAATTTGGGCATTCCGTAGATTCACTTAAAAACTTTGAATGGATCGAAACATGATAAATTTCTCGTTGCATTTAAAGTTTTAAAATAGATGTTCACTATATCTGGGGTTCGATTTTTAAATAAGATACAAATTATTGCAGATTAAACGATACATTCCACAATTTTATATACACACAACTATTGCGCCTAATTTTCTAGAGAAAACAAAAAAAAAAAGACAAAAAATCATCACTTTGGTATCTAGTTAAATACTTTCCAAACCATTAGTACAGATGTTTTTCAAGCTGTAAAAAGCATTAAATACTTATGTAGTTTCTATACTAATTAAAATTTCAATCAAAAGTTTGATACATTATATTTTCGAACTTTTTATATATATAAAAATAAAATATTATTTGACTCTCCTTAAACATTAATGTTCCATGAAGTTCAGAGGGGGCATTTTACTTTCTTCTCAGCTTCTTAAAACACAATAACTGATTTTTAAAACATGCAAAGAGACTTGTCTGATAGATCAAACACAGTACACAATCCATCACCACGTCAAATCCTAAACCATTAAATTAATAAATTCCCTGTTATCTGCAAGGACACATTCCACAATTTCAAACGACAACTGTTTCTTCTTCTCCTATTTAGAACTGTTCGTCGTCTGAATATTGCCACAGATCACAGGTAGATCAATGAATCTATCTTAAATATCATTGTTTAGTGCGTAAGTCAATGAGATTACTTGCAGCCTACTCATCCGAAAGCAACTTGCAAATGAAATGTGGTTACCACTCTTTGAAACCTTCAATATAAAGAACAACAATGGTTAATTAGATCACAAGCAAACAAGACAAAAGTATCAAGCTTTTAAGACAAAGAAAATGAAGACCCTTTTCGTTTTCCTTCTTCTTCTTCTCTGTGTTTTTGCGATCAACGCGAAACAACAAGAAGAGAGCAATCAAGAGAACTCACCAATATCTCATAAGATTCTCTACAAAGTCCAACAATGGAGAACTTCGTTGAAAGAATCAAGTGCTGCAGAACTCAAACTATCTTCAGCAATCATTGTGGCTGGAGTCTTATGCTTCATGGCTGCCTTAATCTCGAGCGCAGGTGGAATCGGAGGTGGAGGTTTATTCATTCCAATCATGACTATAGTTGCAGGGCTTGACTTGAAAACAGCATCAAGCTTCTCTGCTTTTATGGTAACTGGTGGATCGATTGCGAATGTGATCAGCAATCTCTTTGGTGGCAAAGCATTGCTTGATTACGATCTAGCCTTGCTTCTTGAGCCTTGTATGCTTCTTGGAGTGAGTATTGGTGTCATCTGCAACAGAGTTTTACCTGAATGGCTCATCACTGTTCTTTTTGCGGTGTTCCTGGCTTGGTCTAGCTTGAAGACTTGTAGAAATGGCGTCAAGTTTTGGAAAATTGAGTCTGAGATTGCGAGAGGGAAAGGACATGAGCGGCCCGAGAAAGGCCATGGCGAAACAGAGGAGGATAGTAAGAGTCTTAAAGCACCTCTCCTTGAACCTCAAGAGAATAGAAACAAATCAAAGCTTCCATGGACGAAACTTGGTGTCTTAGTTATTGTTTGGGCGTCTTTCTTTGTCATCTATCTTCTCCGTGGAAACAAAGATGGAAAGGTAATGATATAATAGCTTCATAGATCAATAGATTTTTATACACAATCGACTGATTCTCTATATGTTTATGTGCAGGGAATCATTTCGATAAAGCCTTGCGGTGTGGAGTATTGGATTCTACTTTCACTTCAGATACCTCTTGCTTTGGTTTTCACAAAGCTGGCTCTTTCTAGAACCGAAAGCCTTCAAGAACGACCCTCAAACAATCAGGTAAATGCAACAGCACGCTACAAATCAGTTTGAAAATTCAGAAAAAATATCAGATACTTAACATTATTATCTTACATAAGCAGAAAAATCAAGAAGGTACAAGACTAGACAAGTCCACGCGGTTAATGTTCCCGGTAATGTCATTTTTAGCCGGTTTGTTAGGCGGTATATTCGGTATTGGAGGTGGAATGCTCATAAGCCCTCTTCTTCTTCAAGCTGGGATTCCACCACAGGTATAGAAAGGCAAACTTTTCTCCCCATTTTTTTCTTCTAATTTTTCACAAGTGTTTTAACCATATGTATGGATGTTGCAGATAACAGCCGCAACTACGTCATTTATGGTGTTCTTCTCAGCAACAATGTCTGCAGTTCAGTACTTGCTAATGGGAATGCAAAACACAGAAGCAGCTTACTTGTTTTCCTTGATTTGCTTCTTTGCTTCGCTTCTTGGACTTGTTTTGGTTCAGAAAGCAGTAGCTCAGTTCGGAAGAGCTTCCATTATAGTGTTCTCGGTTGGGACAGTGATGTCTCTGAGCACTGTCCTGATGACTAGCTTTGGAGCTCTAGATGTATGGAATGATTATTCGGCAGGCAAGGACATGGGGTTCAAGCTGCCATGTTAAGACATCAAATCTTCAGATCTTAACCACCAACCAAGATCATCGCTTTTTTTTTTTTTCGTTTTCGTCTTCTTTTTCTTTTTGTTCACATCATTAAGGGGCTCTGAATTTATCTCTATGTAAGAGGGAGATTTGGAGCAAGATGGCATTGTAATGTTTATATGTTTTGTAAGAGTTAAATAATTTGGTTATGTAACTATAGTTAAGACCTTGACTGGAAACAACAGTTTATGTGTCGCAGTTAAGTAGCTGCTAATGTTTTGTAATGTTGTAATTTTCTGTAAGCAAATGAACAAGAATGATAAAATAAAACACTTGCTGTCTGAAAAGAATACATTTAACATTCAATAGCAGAAGATTATGTTTCTCATACAACATGGAGAAAGCCACATTGCTAAGACAGCAAGCTGCTCCACAATCATATAGATCCCAAAACAAATGTTAGTAATGAGTTTAGGAGGTTACAAGACAAGAGACTGATGTATCAAAAACCCACAAGAGAAGAGCTGTGAATTAATAATTGGCAGATCTTTTGAGCATTTTTAGCCATAGCTTAAGCGAGAGTCAAGGAGCTTTGTTGAAGTTTGTCTCCTAGGTACACCAATTTCACATGCATTCACTCTTGCAGCAAACCGAAGAGAGCAAAGAGACTCTCCAGCAGAAGATGGGTCAGGCGATATGTTTACAAACATCAAGGTCTTTGAATCTCCTCCTAAACAAGGCTGTGCTCAAAGATAAGTCATTGTTAAGCCATGGAACATCTGTTACTTGATTTACAACAGCGTTTCGAAAACTAGCTTATAAACAACGAAAACAAACCTGGAGCAGATATGTTAGCTTTGAGTTTCTGAACGGAACGTGATCTTCTTTCTTAGCCAATGCAAAGATAACATCACTCAAAGCTGATAAACTTTTGTTTATAGCCTGTGGTAGTGCAGAACAAAGATCAGTAAAGATATGTTGAAGCCAATAGCTTGGAAAGATTATGTTTAAAACCACAAAAACCTGTGTCTCCTTTAATCGTTCTCCAGTTGCCCCACTTTTTGATAGCCTCTCGCTTCCAGCAAGATCGATTAGGTTGAGAACACCTTGTACCTGCTGTTCAGTGCTCTGAAAGAGGAGAGATGTGTTTATAAATACGGATTTACAAAGTAGGAAAGAAAGTCTACAAGGCAAGAACCAACTCCAGATGGCAAAGACAATATTACCTCATTCACACCTGAAATCCGCATAGTAAACACGAAATGGCTCCTCGATGATTGCTCATTCATTTGAGTCTTACCTACTGACCTGCAAAAAGGGAATTTACTCTACTGTTTTAGTCAATTGACAGAGAGCAATTTGTTTGTTACTTATGCGTTCAAGAAAATCCAACTTAAATTACCATGTATGGTACAAGAACAAGAATGTTATTGTTTTCTGATTATCCATGGCTAATGCAGAACTAGCATGATGCTGAATCTATAAAACCAGGCAAGAAATCATAATAAAAGTTCCAAGACAAAACCTGCTCTGAGCAGCCTGCTGCAAGAGTGAGGAAATCTTTCCAATGCTGCATACATCAAATACGGTCAAGTCGCTGACATGGGTGTTTCCATTTACATCATGTGTGATTGTATATTGCTTTCCTGAGGTGCCACTGTCTGCTCGCACCAACTCCATAGCACTTGTTCGATTTGTAGAGAGTAAATCTCTGATGGTCTCATTGTATATCTCCAACATCGATACCTACATTTTAAAGAAAAATTTGGAAGCCAGCAAATAAAGTTAGACAGAAGGGTGCCGCCAAATAAATCAATCAACATTATGGGATGAAATGTTCACCTGCATCTTGTACTTCCAGCCTTGTGCACCAAGTGATTGACTGGCTTGGAATATCTGTTCAAGTGATCGAGGGATCAGTCCTTTCTGTTCTGGCTTCTCAGGCCTGCCCATCATCGTGTAGGTTTTTCCAGAACCCGTCTGACCATAGGCAAAGATACAAACCTGTATCCACAAAGATTTGAGATAGAGGCATCAACAAAAGAACCTGTCTTCAAAATTTGACACTGATAAAGGAGCTACATCTACACAAGCACAGTAGTTCATGCACTGAACATACAAAATACACCTACTTCAAAAACGTTCCTCTAACTAAAATGTTATTTCCATAGATGTTATCTCCAAAATGCACAAATTAATGAAGATAATAGACCTTATAGCCATCCAATGCACTCTGTACAAGTTGAGATATTTCAAAGAAAACTTCCTCCTGCGAAGCTTCGTGATTGAAAACTTTGTCAAAGGTGAAAGGATGTTTGTTCCCTGATGAGATATAGAACACCACAAGGCAGGAAATTAATGCATATGGGAATACTCCTCTGTGGCAAAAAGTAATTCAAGTCAGGCGATAGGCATACCACTCTGAACCAAATCAACACCTCTTCCACGAGTTTCTGTTGAAGTAGGATAGGCTATAACAGTTGCTTCATGTCGTCCTCCATCGTCTGGTAATAAGGGACGCACTCGGCAGAAGACGCGTACATTTCCTTTTAGTTCCTGAATTCACAGCTTTTCTTAGCTCATACCAAGACAGCCACATGAACATACATAGTGGTAAAAAAACATTTTCTTACAAGAATAGTGTTATGAAGCTTCTTCCGCAATAACTCTCCCTCACACAGTTGATGCTCCATATCTGCAAGGCGGTCATGTAGTTCGCACAGTAGATGCTTCTGCTCCTCAAATTCTGTCCTAGTAAGAGATACTGATGCATCTGCCATCTGTTTCAAAAACACAATAATCTATCAAAGAAGCTATTCGACAATCAAGAGCATCTGATGGTAATGCACTTCATTAACTTCCGAAATAGACTTGATCCACTTGGTACCTTTTGCTTTTCATTGGCGATTGCTAATTGCTGCTCCAACATATTTATACGCTCTTTTTGCAACGAACATGTTTCCTGCAGGGTAAAACTTGCAATGTCAGATAACCAAAAATGAGGCAGAAATGCGGAAGATGCAACTTTGACTAACCGTCAATGATCCTGATTTTGCTATCAAGATGTCTAGCTCTTGCGATGATTTTCCGAAAATCTCCTTGTACTTTTCGATCTCCTCAGCCAGCATCTGTGATTGTACAACTTGGCGGTCACGATCAGCCCTAACTTGTTGGAGTTCACTCCGGAGATTGGTAACTTCAGAAAGTAATGAATCCTTCTGTTTTATGGCGTCATCTTGCAAAACCTTGATCGCAAAAAAGGGAAGATAAACAAATTAAGAAGAAATGAGACCAATTAAAGAAGGGGCGACTATAAGGCCAGTGGTAGACAAGAGAAACTTACTCTGCTTGAAGCTAATTGATCCTGCAGCGACTTGCTGTGACCCCTTAGTGTCGTAAGATTCTCCAGTATACTTGACTTCTCTTTCTCAGCACGCGTGAGTGCAGCTCGAACTGTTTCAAGATCAGTCTGGAGTTTGCTGTTATATTGTTGCAAACTTGTGTTGTACTCTTGTAGCCTTTTGTACATATCCTCAAGAGACGTCACCTATAAAATACAAGACATTCCATTTTCCATAGTAAATTACAGATCATGCCAGGAACTACCACAAGAAACAAAAATGAAACACCTAAAGAAGACAACAGAGGACATATATTGTGAACCTTATGCTTGGCAGTCATTTTCTCTTCTTTAACTTTCTCAAGTTCTTCTCCGAGAGAAGCCTGCACTTTCTCAGCTGCAACTCTAGATTCTTTTTCTTTTCTGTAATTTTCAATGGCATCCTAGTGTCGAACAAGTAGAAAAGCAAATTCAATTAAAATTTGCATTAAGAGATAAGATTCACAATGAGAAAAAACCAGACACAAAAAGCCTTGCCTGTTTACTCGACCCCTCCTTTGCAAGCTTTTCATGTAGTGACACTGCGTCCTCTTTCAACTTTGATATAGTGACCTGCAGCTCTTCCTCTTTTGTCCTAGTCTCCAACTCTAGAAGAGTTTAAAAGTGAGGGACTAAAACCAAATGCGTGAACAACTTGTTTCATAAAGGAAATCGCAAGAAAGGAAATAACCTTTGAAGTTGTATTTTTGTTCCGCAGATTCCAAAGAAACCTTAAGATTTTCCTTCTCTTGGACATGGGTTTCATCAACTTGTTGAAACCATTTGACACAAACCTTCAGCCTCTTGATTATATCCGTCATTTGCTCAATTTTAGCCTGCAGGGACAGAGAAACAAAAAACCTTCTAGTGAAACCACAGAAGGAAACATCTACAATGTTAAGAGCATAGAGCAAGTGGAACTCAATTAATAAAACCTTTGTATCAAACTTTCCAGCTTTTGCTCTCTCATTAAGCAACGCCAACACTTCATCTTTTGTAAACTCCACTTTACCACATTCTTCTGTGCTGCCGACATCGCTGTTCGTCGTGATATCTTGTTTGTTCACAGCAGAAAACGCCTGTCTTCTACCAGTACCCTGCGTTTCCACTTTCCTTCGCTTGTCAAAGGGAATGCTGCCGAGACCCTCCTTTTTCTGAAATTGGATGAAACATAGATCATATACAAATGAAGTAAAGCCACAGATTTTTCATCAATTTCTGAACGAGACCATTATTCCTGCTACAGGAAAGTAGAATCCCAGAACCCACGATCACCCTGAATGCGGATTTCAGTGATTAAAAAGACCAGTTAAACAATTCCTAGGGTTTTTCTCCAACCCATCCTCCTGAACACACGAAAGTGACGATGAAACTTGGTAGCAAGGAACGGAAAAAAAGAGGGCTTACGGAGTTTGGGCTGCGAGGAGGTCGGTTCTGGTTGCGAGAAGCCATCTATCTTCGAGAAACAAAAACTCCTACAGATTTATTCTCCTTTCTCTCGTCAATTGCATAAGAATTCCGATCCGGAGTCTTCTCCCAAAGTCTGGGTTACTGACGCAGTGTCCTCTAGAAGTCCCCGATCGATTCTCAAACTTCAGAATCGAAGACGAGAAACTAGGGCTTTTACTTTTTTTCCTAATTGGGGATTTTGTGTGTGTGTGACTGAAGCAGGAGCCTGTAGTGTGGAAATTCGAACGGATTTGAAATTAGATGTGGCGGACTTTAGGAAAAACTATAACGTCACTCTTCTTTTCTTTCTTCGATATAATAAGGATTAGTTACTGTATCATTAAAGAAAAAAAAATTAAAAGGATGAGGCTAATTTTTGGGCCTATGAACTAGAGTATGCGGCCCATATGTATAGTACTCACTATTCACTACTCAATACCTCAATCATTCATTTAGGTAACATTTTTTTCTAACATTACCTAAATTAGCGGCTTATGCTTGAAACTTGAAAGAATGACTCGTTTATGCTTTAAAGAAATAGCTTTCTGATTTCAAACTATTTTACAAGAGTCGGAAAACAAGGTTAAAAACTGATATCTTACTTTGTAATGTTCCTAGTGAAAAAGTTTTGTTGTAGTTTGTAAGCACTTTTATGCTATATTTGTTAGCTGCCAATGTAAAAAAAATATTTTCTACTAATCACTAAAAAGAAGTTAGTTTATTGTCAAAAATTAGGATAATCATTCTTAATTTCTAGATACTTCATTTTCTTTTTTTGGAGACATTGAGATACTTCATCTACCCATACCCGATTTTTACCCCTCTACCGTAACACCGTTTAAGCTCAATCCCAACATGGCCAGAAAATAGAAACACGATTACACGTGGCTATATATCAGTGGTTAAAACCATATCCGAATAATCAAGGACAGATAAGGCGTTTTTTGTCCGAAACCGAAACCAACCAACCATATAAGAGCATTACCAATAATCATCGCTTCAATTTTCGTCTGAAAAAAGAAAAAAAGATGGCTTCGATTGGTGGCTTACGTGGCGCATCTCCGGCCGTTCTTGAAGGAAGCTTAAAGATCAACGGCTCGAGCCGTCTAAACGTCACCGGCAGAGTGGCGGTGGCTCAAAGGGCTGGACTTATCGTCAGAGCTCAGCAGAGTGAGGCGGCGCCGGAAACTACTCGCCGGTCTGTGATCGGGCTCGTGGCTGCTGGTTTAGCCGGCGGCTCGTTTGTTCAGGCTGTCCTCGCCGATGCTGTTCCGATCAAAATTGGTCCTCCTCCGCCTCCCTCTGGTGGTCTTCGTAAGTTAACTCTAACTAATCTTCCAACAAGATTTTCATTCTCATCTTGTATAAGGTTTAGGAAGTTTAACGTAATTTAGGCTAAACTATCTAGATGGAAAACCTTTAAAAGTTAACCAAATGGTACATTATTGTAACCTTAAAATGTAGCTGCTTAATCAGATTTTATATCTAAGAATTTATAGAGTTTATAATTATCAAGCATGTGTACAGAGTAGAAATGGACTCGATTTTTGAGTTTATAATTATCAAGCATGATTTTTGAGTTGATATCTTTTTTTTTTTTTAAGCTTAGGACATATAACTACCGAAATAAAACTGATTTGATAATGAATTGGCTTGATATGACTCCAGTTTCGGTTTTCAATAAAAATATATCCTCACTTTTAAAGAATTTCCAAAGAAATTTCAATTTTGGTTCAATAATTTTGTTTTGAAGCAGTTTTTGGTCTTCATTTTCGGATAGAGAAAAAAAGTATACTCATTTTTTACCTAATGAAGGTTCAATTTTTTAGTTCGGTTTAGACTGAATCAGTTAAACATCCTTAAAAGTCGATCTCTGACCTCAACTAACAGGACATTACACAATAGATAAGTAGATAACACTTAAAAATTGTTTATTTTCCGAGATGACACTTTGTGTGTTTGTTTGTTGAGCAGCTGGGACAGAGAACTCAGACCAAGCAAGAGACTTTTCATTGGCATTGAAAGACAGATTTTACTTGCAGCCATTGCCACCAGCAGAAGCTGCAGCTAGAGCCAAAGAATCTGCAAAAGACATCTTAAATGTGAAGTCATTGATCGACAAGAAGGCTTGGCCTTATGTTCAGAACGATCTCCGTCTCAAGGCTTCTTATCTTCGTTATGACCTTAACACAATCATCTCCGCCAAACCCAAGGATGAGAAGAAGTCCCTCAAGGACCTGGCTGGCAAGCTCTTTGATACCATTGACAATGTAAGTTTCTCAATCTAATCTCGATTAAAGAGTTCATTGTTTCAAATGCAGTTTGCGTTCCATGTGAAAATTTTTAAAAAGCAAATTTTTTTTTTTTTTTGAAATATACCTCAATTACTTTCCTAAGATCATCTTAGCCAACAAGCATTGTATATCTTATAACTTCCTATTGCAAGATTGGTTTATTTAGTTTCTTATATGGGTTTTAAGCCTGTTCAATTGATCACTTTGAAAAATTAATTGGAGTTTCCTCTCATGGTTTCTTGGTTAAGAAGCTAAAGTGTGTGTGATCAGTTTAGGACAAATCTATTGAGCTCAATAAGAGCAGTTTAACAAGATTATGTAGTTTTTTGTTCTTTGTCTGATCGAAAGTTTGTTAATGATTGATTCTCTGGCAGCTGGATTATGCGGCCAAGAAAAAGAATACTCCGGAGGCTGAGAAGTACTATTCAGAGACAGTCTCTACTTTGAACGATGTTCTTGCCAAGATCGGTTAAGCATTTTTATTCTGCATTTTTCTTTGTAAATTATTATATCTTGATTTTTGTTCCTGAGTACTTTGTTTCAAATCAGTGAATCCAAATTTGTGTTTCAAGTTTGTACCAAATAATGGTAATTTCTTGAGTATGCATTAACTTTACCTCCACTGTGATTACCAAACAATATTAAATTTAAATTCCGTTCGTACATTTCATAAATCATATTCCATCAGTTTCAGGTTATAAGATGTTTTGCTTCAATATGCACATTTTTTTTAATATAAAATAACTTAATTATCCCAAATTTATAATTCATGCTATAAATAACAACACAATATTATAGCGGCAAATTAAAATGAATAAACTTTTTCATTAAAACTACGAAAGAACTAATCATATTTGAACTAAACATTTCTAGCTCTGATCTCACTATATAGTTCAAATAAAAAACACAATTGGTACACATTATTTCGTCAATCAAATTTTAAACCAACAATTTATTATAGTCACAACCCCAACCAATCAACCCCTCCGGCCCTCGTCTAAAATCATTTTTTTATTCCAAAAATAGAAGTGAACAGAAATAGAAGTAATCCGAACTTAAACCGAGCTTAATTCGATTAACAAGTGTCGTTGATTTTATTTTTATTGGGCCTGAATAATTCGGACTCCGAAGGCCCATGTTTCAATTTTCTTTTCATATGGGGTTTGTAGTTCTTTTGTCTGCCCTAATTCACCGCCCTTTCTCCGGCCACTTATCCGTCGTCGTCGGCGGCCACTCGCTGTCTCAGTGAGTTCCCGATGACGAAGTGAATTAGTCCTTGAATGTTTTTCTTCTTATTATTTATCTTCGTGTCTCTTCTGATCGGAAGTAGAGAGTGACTGCGATTCAATGTAGTAATTTCTCCGGCTATGAATATCTCCTCAGTCGCTAAGCGGTTCGCGCCGGCAATCGTTCCGTACAAGTCCCTTTCACTGGGACATTCCTCTCGATTTCTCGGGGCATCTCTCCCTCGTCGACTCTCGTTACTTTTACAGTCCTGCTCTGACTCAACTCTGCTTCGTCAAGGTAAGCAAGTTCACGCCTTTCTAATCGTAAACAGAATTTCCGGTGAGAGCTATGTCGACGAGAGGATCTTGGGGATGTATGCAATGTGTGGTAGCTTTTCGGATTGTGGCCAAATGTTTTACAGGCTTGAATTGCGTCGTAGTAGCATCAGGCCCTGGAATTCGATTATCAGCAGTTTTGTTCGAATGGGTTTGTTTAATCAAGCTTTGTCGTTTTACTTCAAGATGCTGTGTTTTGGACTTAGCCCTGATGTATCCACTTTCCCTTGTTTGGTCAAGGCTTGTGTTGCTTTGAAGAATTTCAGAGGGATTGAGTTCCTTCGCGATACGGTTTCTTCTCTTGGGATGGATTGTAATGAGTTTGTGGCGAGTTCTCTGATCAAAGCTTACCTTGAGTATGGAAAGATCGATGTGGCGAGTAATCTGTTCGATAAAGTTCGTCAGAAAGATTGTGTTATATGGAATGTGATGCTAAATGGGTACGCAAAATGTGAAGCTTCGGATACTGTTATAAAAGGGTTTAGTGCAATGAGGATGGATCAGATTAGTCCCAATGCTGTCACGTTTGATTGTGTTTTATCGGTGTGTGCCTCCAAGTCATTGATTGATCTTGGAGTTCAGCTTCATGGTCTAGTGGTCGTTTCTGGGTTGGATTTTGAAGGTTCTATTAAAAACTCACTTCTATCTATGTATTCAAAATGTGGTCGTTTTGATGATGCGTGTAAGTTGTTTCAGATGATGTCTCGTGCTGATACGGTGACATGGAATTGCATGATATCTGGATATGTTCAGAGTGGACTAATGGAAGAAAGCTTAGTTTTTTTCTGTGAGATGATATCTTCAGGTGTCTTACCTGATGCTATCACATTTTCTAGTTTGCTTCCATCAATTTCTAGGCTTGAGAACCTCGAATATTGTAAGCAAATTCATTGTTATATTATGAGACATAGCATACCGCTGGATATCTTCTTAACAAGTGCTCTTATTGACGCCTATTTTAAGTGTAGGGGTGTGTCGACGGCACAAAAGATTTTCAGTCAGTGTAACTCAGTCGATGTTGTTGTGTTCACGGCAATGATCTCTGGGTATTTGCATAATGGCTTGAATATCGATGCGTTAGAGATGTTTAGGCGGCTGGTTAATGTAAAGGTGAATCCAAATGAGATAACTCTGGTGTCTATTCTACCGGTAATAGGCGGTTTGTTGGCCTTGAAACTCGGGAGGGAACTCCATGGTTTCATCATCAAGAAAGGTTTCGATAAGAGGTGCAATATTGGATGCGCTGTTATCGACATGTATGCTAAGTGTGGAAGAATGGATATTGCTTATGAAATTTTTGGGAGAATCTCTAAGAAGGATATTGTTTTGTGGAATTCCATGATTACACGTTGTGCACAGAGCGATAATCCTAGTGCGGCTATTGATATTTTTCGTCAAATGGGAGTTTCCGGAGTCGGTTTTGATGTTGTTACTATTTCAGCTTCTCTCTCTGCTTGTGCAAACTTACCTTCAGAATGTTCCGGGAAAGCTATTCACGGTTTCATGATAAAGCATTCACTTGATTCTGATGTATATAGCGAAAGTACATTGATAGATATGTATGCTAAGTGCGGGAACCTGAAATCTGCCATGAATGTGTTTGAGACGATGAAAGAGAAGAACATTGTTTCGTGGAATAGCATCATCGCTGCATATGGAAACCACGGGAGGCTGAATGATTCCCTCTGTCTATTTCGTGAAATGGTTGAAAACAGCGGAATTCGTCCTGATCAAATCACATTTCTTGAGATAATATCTTCGTGTTGTCACGTTGGAGATGTCGACGAAGGAGTTCGTTTCTTCAGATCCATGACTGAGGATTACGGGATCCAACCACAGCAGGAGCATTACGCTTGCGTCGTTGATTTGTTTGGACGAGCTGGTCGGTTAAACGAAGCTTATGAAACCGTTAAGAGCATGCCGTTTTCTCCGGATGCTGGAGTTTGGGGAACGTTACTTGGAGCCTGCCGGCTTCACAATAATGTCGACCTTGCTAAAGTTGCTTCGAGCAGGTTAATGGATTTGGATCCGCAGAATTCTGGTTACTATGTTTTGATTTCAAATGCACATGCTAATGCTGGGGAATGGGGAGGTGTGACTAAAGCTAGGAGTTTAATGAAAGAGAGAGGAGTTCAGAAAATACCTGCTTCTAGTTGGATCGAAATCAACAAAATAACTCATTCGTTTGTTTCTGGCGATGGAAATCATCCCGAGTATTCACATATCTATTCTTTGCTATATTTACTTCTCGAAGAGCTGAAGCTAGAAGGCTATGTTCCACAGCCTTACCTTCCAATTCATCCACAGTCATCAAGAAAACTAAATCCAGCTTGAAGATTTACAGAGTAGAGAAAATCAGGTATATATATATTTTTAGTCAAATTTAAACATTGCGTTAAATTTATAAAAATGTGGCTACAAATTTTTTCAAGCATGGCCTGTGTGTGTTTGTTCTCGTGTTGAAGCAGTTGCAGAGATATAATAAGCAACAGCGAAGAGGCCGTGAAGGAAACAGAGGATCCCTCCTATGGACAGAACCCGATGGTGCGATATCCCACAAGCTTTCCTCGATCTTGAGTTTGCCATCGTCCCTACGATCAACATCGAGAACGCAATTGCCAATATGATCCTGAGAAAACACAGAAAAGGATCTTGAATCGAATCTCTCTGCAAGTTTCTTCTTTACCACAAGAAGGATTTACTCGTTGTTCTGTTCAAGTAGTGTTTGGACTTACCAGGAGAATATCAGAGAGGCCACAGCAAGCTGTTTGTTGGCAGAGGATTTCTCAAGGTCTTGTCTTGAGACAACACAGAGACACCCACCAAGCAAATTAGCCGTTACATGGGCTAACGCCAAAAGGATACATGCAGCTAAACCGTACTTGAAGGCTGTGTAACTCGGGTCTCTACACTCGAAAATCCACATCTTCAAATGCTTCACCTGCACCCCCAAACAAACAAATTAGTGAAATTTTCAACCCCTATCGACTTTTGGGTGTGTGTGTAATAATGTACCTTGTTCTGAGCTATTTCGGCTTCAATGCCGAGAATTCCAGCCGAAACATCCATGGCTAGGATCAAGATGCAGATGAAGAACCCTACATTCCTTGCCATTTTTCTTTCTTACAGCTTTGATCTTTAATGAACCAAGTTCTTACCAGCAAACAAAGAAGTAGATTGTTGAAGTAAGAACTTGTTCTTGTATTTATGGGCAAATAGAGTTTTATGCTTTCAGATACTCTCTAGGTTGGATGGAATAAGAATAAAGTCGAACATAAGTTTCCTTTCTTGCATTTTTACTAAAGATCATGTTAAGAGAATAAAAGTTTAGCTGTGATCCTTGATGTAAAACTCCTTTTTCCATTAATATTTTATTAACTTATA
The DNA here is from genome assembly GCA_900406395.1 of Kernera saxatilis. Lineage (NCBI taxonomy): Eukaryota > Viridiplantae > Streptophyta > Magnoliopsida > Brassicales > Brassicaceae > Kernera > Kernera saxatilis. The sequence continues at coordinate 71,141 of OVAY01000136.1, forward strand.
AAATATTTCAAAGGGCAAATCATGCATTAAACAACTTATTCATGAGAAAATCAAGAGGAATACTTGTCAAAGAACACATTTTTTCAGAGGCATTAATGAAATTTAATGGGCAAGTCCACAAAAAGATTTTTTTTGTCTAATTGCTAATTGCTTAATTGTATGTTTTTTTTTTGGGGCTAATTGCTTAATTGTATGTGTCTTTATTCCTCCCTTCCATCTTAATAATAAAACCTTTTTAATATTCGGATTCTTGACAGAGCAGCCAAGCAAAGAAGAGGAGAACTTTTGCGGTTTGAAACGCTTCGTTCTCCAAAATTTGCGTTTTCCAGTCGCTGTGACCCAATAAATTAAGATGGGCTGAAAGGCCCAATCAAACAGGCTTCAGACAAAGCTAATCACGTCTCGTTGTCGATGATAACGTGGCTGCGTTAAAAGGACTAAACGGATTCTGCAGAAAACACGAGAAGGCAGTGATGACGTGGCAATTCCCTCTAGAAGCAGCTCCATTCTTCGACTGATTATTTGCCTTTTTAAAGTTTTCCGAGGAGAACGAAGATCGGCCAGAGAAGCTTCGAGGAAGAAGAGGCGAACAGAGAAAATGGCGGCTCGTTACAGATGGAAGAGCTTCGATGAGAACGAAGATCGGCCGGAGAAGCCTCGCCGTTACGGTGTTACGGAGATGCGAGGTCCTCGTTACTCCGTTCTCAGCCAGAACGTTCTTCAGGTACCTACTAGTGATGATTTCTTTTAGTTCTTCTTCCGTTACTCCGGATTCCATCACCATTACTAGATAACGATCCTTGGATATAATAGTTTCTGAGGAAAATTGAACCGATTTTAAGGTTAAGGTTCATGATTTCACAGTGAAGCACGATTTGCTTGAGAGTAATCAATGTGTTTACCGGATTCTGATAAGGCTCTTACGGTTAATCGTGTTGTAGGAAATTTTTGAATCGATGGGGCAATTTGTTGATGGGTTAAAGTTCTCGGGAGGCTCTAACAGTTTAATTCCAAAATCATTCATCAAACAAGCCATTGAAATGGCTCATGAACACGATGTATATGTCAGCACCGGGGATTGGGCTGAACATGTTCTTCGTAGTGGCCCTTCAGCTTTCAAAAAGTATGTAGAGGTAAGTAAGTAAAGCTATTTTGGAAGATGACATTCATTATCCATAGGAAAAGATTGGTATTGGAGAAGAATTAGGTGTGTTTCGAGCTTAATTGTCTTCTTATGCAGGAGTGTAAGCAATTGGGGTTTGACACTATTGAGCTGAATGCAAATTTGCTTGAAATTCCGGAGGAAACTCTTCTACGGTATGTGCGTTTGATTAAGAACGGAGGTCTCAGAGCCAAGCCAATGTTTGCTGTGAAATTCAACAAGTCTGATATTCCTGGGAAGAATAGGGCATTTGGTTCCTATGTTGTTCCAGAACCTCGATCAAGTGGTAAGAAACACGGTGTTCTTTGTCAGATGAGCAACAAGAGTTTTCAGATTTACATGTCTACTAACAGAATATTCTTTTTCAGAGTATGTTGAGGATATTGATCTCTTGATCAGAAAGGCCGAAAGGTGTTTAGAAGCCGGGGCGGACACCATTATGATTGATGCAGATGATGTCTGCAAATACGCAGATTCGCTCCGTGCAGACATAATCGCCAAAGTCATAGGACGTCTGGGAATAGAGAAAACTATGTTCGAAGCATCTGATGCGAAGTTAGCTGAGTGGTTCATCAAACGTTACGGTCCAAATGTATCTGCTGATTCTCCTCTCTTATCATTTCTCACCTTCTGTTTAAATGGCTACCCTCACAAGATTCCTGTCTCTTGTTCTTGTTTTTTCAGGTGAATCTTTATGTGGACCATTCTCAGATTATGGATCTCGAGTGCCTCCGTGGTCGTCATCTGGGTAAAGATCACCAATCCGTTCTCAGTTCCTCCTACTTCTTGTTTTAAAATAATAGCTCCCCCACTACATCTAAAAAGCTGTGTGAATTTCTTATGTATTATGTCGTATGTGTATGTGCTTCTTTGATGCTGTAAAAAAGAAAATATTTAGGAGAATAATGTGATCTGGAATCTTTCGGTGATCTCATAATATCTTGGTCAATCTCCTAAATCTCTCAGAATGTATACAACCTAGTAAAGTAATGCACGTAAGGCTTGTTTGTCTCGTATGAGTAAGAGTTTCACTGACTGAAACACTTCAGCAATAAAATAAACAGCTCATTATCATTTAAGCTATGAATCCATTACATCAATTCTGTAATTATGCCTTTTACTATTTTGGTAGAAACTCCTCTGTAATATCTTTCAATAAAGATAGAAGAGACATAAATTTCTACCTACCATCATCAGTAGCCTAATTTAACTAGATGCCATTCTTATCCATAAACACTTAATTTGCATCTCACCAAAATAGAAAATTTTGTTCTCTCTCTCTGCCACCCCAACACATATGCCATGATTATATTTCAATTTTGTTTTTTTGTAACTATTGTAACCATAGTTGTCATAATTATATTTTAAATTTAGCTCGTGCTTAACCATCAGGACAATAACACCCATTTTCGTGCTTCGTTTTTTGTTGCTGTTATTAGTTACAACGTTTATTTTCTGCAAGATACAATCAGTATGTGTATTGGTTGGTTATTCTGCCAGTTTCTGGAACCAAAATTGGTTAAATCAATTTAGCTTAAAACATATTGGAGATCTGTCTTATAAAGACAAGGAAAAGCTTGGAGAATCTTCTCAAAGCAGTTTCTGTCTCAATAATGAAATAAAAACACTTTCAGTGAAGAGTGCAAAAAACTCTGAAAATGGATCGTTCTTTTAGAATGTGTTTAGCTGCTATAGCATTCGGTTTTGTGTTAATCATGAATGGAAAGCTTAGCTTTGCAACAACATCCCACGAGGCCAATCCTCCACAGACATCAATCGTGGCCGACTCTCCACAGCCTGCTCCCCTACAGACGTCTGATGCAGGTGAAGGAGATATGTCCTCTTTGCCGCCTGTTGGCTCTGAGCTCCCGGTACGTAGTCTGATTATTTTAGATATGGGAAGAAACAAAGAGTGTTGTAATTGCTTATGTGTTCGTTAATTGCTTATGTGTTCGCCTACAGATCCCTGATATGGACGAAGGACCTTATAAGCCGCCCCCTGTGCCGCCTTTCGTCCCTGAGTTCCCGGTATGTAGTCTAATTGTTATAGATACGGGAAGAAAAAAAGATTGTTGTAATTGCTTATGTCTTCGTTAATTGTCTGATAAAAATAGGTCTATATATTTTACTTGGGGGAAAGGAAACACGATGATCCTAAGTTGGTGACTCAATCACATCTTAAAATCCTGACATCGGTTTTTGGAAGGTAAAAGACTGGCTGCATTGAAGATTCTTGTGTGTGTAACGTAGCTTCTGAGGTGGTTATAATTAATTTTTTTTTTTTTTTGGTTTGAATCTTATGTTACAGCGAAGAGGCAGCCAATAAGTCAATGGTCTACAGTTACCACCATGGATTTTCTGGCTTTGCAGCCAAGCTCAAACCGGCTGAAGCAGAGAAATTGAAAAGTATTATTCTTTTTTCACATAATTCTTGCGTATTCTCGAGTTCTTCAAAATTCGAAACACTGAATGTGTTTTTATTAAACCATTTTTTTTTGTATTTCTGTCTACTAGATCATCCTGAAGTTATTATTCTTCTGGAAAACCGAAAACTTGTGATGCAAACAACACGGACATGGGATTACTTCGGCCTTTTTTCAACTCCAACTTCTTCTAAAGGTCTTCTACATGAGACCAACATGGGAAGTGGTGCTATTATTGGCGTTATTGACTCTGGTATATTATCAAAATCTCTATTAATTTGTTTCGTCCTCAACTTTCTAAGCAGAACGTTAACAATCTTGAGATTGTGTGAGTGTAGGTATATGGTCAGAATCAGGCGTCTTCGATGACAATGGATATGGACCGACACCAAAACATTGGAAAGGACAATGCGTATCTGCGGACCAGTTCAGTGCTGCAGATTGCAACAAAAAGCTTATTGGAGCTAAATACTACATCGATGGTCTTAATGCAGATCTCGAAAGAAACATCAACAGTACTACAGAATATATATCTCCTAGAGATCATAATGGCCATGGGACTCAAGTATCCTCAACGGTAGCTGGTTCTTTCACTTCTAACGTGACTTTGCCTGGTCTCTCATCTGGGTCAACCATGAGAGGTGGCGCCCCTAAGGCGCATATAGCGATGTATAAAGCATGTTGGGATGTGGAAGGAGGAATGTGTTCAGTTGCTGATGTCTGGAAAGCTTTTGATGAAGCCATTCATGACGGTATTGATGTTTTGTCGGTTTCTATCGGCGGCTCATCAAAGGTCATATCACTTGATGCTGAAATGGATATCGCAATTCCAGCACTACACGCTGTGAATAAAGGCATTCCTGTTGTTTCTCCAGCTGGCAACGGAGGATCCCGCACTTCATCGGTTATTAATGTTTCTCCATGGATATTAACCGTGGCTGCGACTACCCTTGATCGGTCTTTCACCTCATTAACCACACTCGAGAACAATAAAACGTTGCTGGTATATACAATATATACACATTTTTTTAACTTTGAATCTCTTAACGATGCAAAGCTTGTGATTGATAGATTAGTTTCATTTTGTTGACCTGTTTTTCAGGGTGAGAGTATGTACACAGGACCAGAAATTGGCTTCACTGATCTGATCTTTACTGATGATCATCTTAATGTTGATCAAATAAAGGGTAAAGTTGTGATGTACTTCGATTCGCAGGAGGACAACATGCCTCCTAAGCCAGACATTGTTCAGGAAAATGGTGCAATTGGTGTCATTTATGTGAGGCTTCCGAGCGATAGTTATGAATGTCCCGTAAACTTTCCCTGTATCTACTTGGATTTCGACGTTGGAACCGAGATAAATTTCTACATACAGACTACAAGGTTATCTTCACAAACATCGTTCGGTCAAATTGATGTCTCATCTTCTTACATATGAGAATCTAAAATGTTTTTTGTTTTTGTTTTTGCAGCTCACCCAAGATTAAGATAAGCACATCCAAGACAATAATTGGTGAAAGTGTAACAAGTAAAGTCGGAAGCTCATCAGGGAGAGGGCCTAGTCCATATTCACCCGCCATTCTTAAGGTTTTGTTTTATTCATCTCTTACTTGGGATCATCAAAAACAAAGATTTTTAATCGTTCAACTTTCTTATCCTTTTTCCGTGAAATGCAGCCGGATATAGCAACCCCGGGTGTGACCTTACTAACACCTAAAATTCCGAAAGACAAAGACACCAGCGAATTCGCTTACTCAGGAACATCAATGGCAACTCCGGTTATTGCAGGAATCGTAGCACTCCTCAAGATTTCGCATCCTAATTGGTCTCCTGCTGCAATCAAATCAGCTATGGTGACAACAGGTTTGGTTTTTATATGCCTCTTTTAAAACTCTTCCCTCAATAAGAACTCAGAAACTGACCACAAACTCTCTGTGTTTCAGGCATGAAAACCGATCCATACGGCGAGCCTATAACTGCAGATGGATCAAACGATAAGGTAGCCGATGCATTCGATTACGGAGGAGGTCTTGTGAATCTGGAGAAAGCCACAGATCCCGGTCTTGTATATGACATGGACATCAATGATTACGTACATTACTTATGTTCCGAAGCGTTATACACAGACAAGAGCGTTTCTGCTCTAACCGGAAACGTCACTAAAAAGTGTCCGAGCTCAGGTTCATCGATTCTTGACCTCAACGTACCGTCCATAACCATCCCAAACCTCAAGGGAAACGTCACAGTGACCCGAACCGTAACCAACGTTGGGCACGTTGACTCGGTTTACAAGCCTGTGATCGAGGCTCCACTTGGATTCAACGTTAAAGTTTCACCGGAGGAATTAGTGTTTAACAAAGGAACCAACAAGCTTGCGTTTACGGTGAGTGTGTCTTCGGGCTCTCACAGGGTGAACACTGCGTTTTACTTTGGGAGTTTGACTTGGAGTGATGGACTTCACAATGTTACAATCCCAGTTTCTTTGAGGACACGTTTCATCGATAATTTTTACCTGTAAATTGTTTAAACCCCATTACTAAAAGATTATGCTTTTCACGGGATCATTTTTTTTTTTTTTTTTTTTAGAAAGGGNTTTTTTTTTGAGAAAGGACGGGATCCATATTCAAATTAATTAAAATATACAAACCAATAACACACTCATTTCTTGTTTCACATTAGTTAACAAAGATTTTTATTTAGATCAAATTGGAAAATATGGAAAAATAGAAAATGGCTTAAGGGCATGAGAATAATTATCAACTCTTTAATGAGCTCTAATATTTTTTTTGCCTTAATTTTTTTTTATTTATTTTGAGAAAAAAAGAAGCTAAAATTGTCTGCAATCAGACTCGGCGCGATCTTTTGGATCGATTATAGTCATTAAAAATAAACTGTATAGCCTTAGGCCCTGAGCTAAATGCGAATTGAAGAATGAAGCATCAAATTCCAGGATAGACACGAAATGCTAAGTTGTCTTCCTCGTCGGTCGCAATCTTCGTCATCATGAACCTAAGCTTCTCTCTATCCTCCTCTCTTCTTTTATTGTAGAACCTAAGTTTCTTGTTGTATCTAATCCGATATCGTGTTCATAGTTCCTACTAAACCCTAATTGAGTAATTGCTAGTTCCTACTCTTTCGAATTTGGTATCTAATCTTCTATAAGCGCTAAAAACCCTAAACCTAGAGAACTAATCCCAAAAATCTTACTTCGTAATTTCATTTATCGAGTTTCCAAGGTCATTTCCTGGGAAACTCCGTTGTTAATCATCTCTGTTAATTTAGTGTAATCTATTTTTGTTTTTCCTTAGATGTTCAAACATAAAGTAACAGAGATGAGAGATGAGATTTTGTTGGAGAGAGCTGTTTTCAGTAACAGCCAAAAAAACCCCAACGAAATATAAAAAACTGCTAAAACTGTCTATGGCGAAAATGGATTTGTCTCGTTTAAAAACTATTTGGACATTACCCACATTGGTATAGTTTTGGTTTGTGGTTTGTTCGTTTAATTCATTTTTTTTTTATTTTTGGTGATTGTTTATTGTGAGCAACTACCAGCTATTCATTCATGTTTGTTTGTTGTTATGTAAGATTTTGGAGACTATTTAAGCATAAAAGTATTCCAAATGGAAAAAAGAAGAAGCAATTCTTCCCAAAGAAAATTCCATATCCAAGAATATGGGAATTGTGAAGGGAAGTTCCAAAGCATGTCTCTTTATTGGATTCTTGTCCATTCTAAGTTGTGGTTTTTGCGTCTTTGCTCAAGAAAGTGGCAATGAGGAGAGAAAGGTCTGTAAAAATAATGGTTTCTGGGTTTGTTCTTAATTATGTTCGTCCTTGGTTATGTTATGTTTGGTCAAATTGTGACTGATGAAACGCTTTTTTTCTTTTGTTCTTCTTTTTCTGATTGAGGTAGGTTTATGTAGTGTATTTAGGCGCGAGGCAACACGATGATCCTGAGTTGGTCTCTGAATCACATCACAGGATGTTGGAAATGGTTTTCGAAAGGTATATGATTAAAATCGGGTTCTTGATTTCGCTTTTCTTGATTATGATGATGATGATGTCCTCATGGTTTTTCGAGCTAATGATTTTGTTGTTGATTTTGAATTGATGAAAGCCCTGAAGCTGCTCGAGAGTCCATCATTTACAACTATCGCCATGGATTTTCCAGGTTTGCAGCCCTGCTTACAGACTCGCAAGCTAAGAAACTTTCAGGTTTGTCTTTTGAGTAATTAAGAATTTTAAGAGCTTTTGTGAAGACAACTTCTATACATCTTCTGACACATTTTCTGGTTTTTCGATGGGTTTTTGTTTCATGTCTATCTATCCAGACCGTCCTGATGTTTTCCATGTCGCACCAAACCGAAAGCTTCAGTTGCAGGGCACGAGGGTTTACGACTATTTGGGTCTTTCCCCGAGTTTTCCCAAAGGGATTCTCCACGAGAGCAACATGGGAAGTGATCTTGTCATTGGTTTTCTGGACTCAGGAATATGGCCAGAGTCTCCGACATATAACGACACAGGGCTTGGACCGATACCGAAACTTTGGAAGGGGAAGTGTGTAGCCGGAGATAAATTTGACCCAGCAAAGCATTGCAACAAGAAGTTAGTAGGAGCAAAGTACTTCCTTGGTTGGGATGAGAAAAGTAAAAATACCAAACTCGGCGAGGATGAATATATGTCCCCTAGAGGTCTCCAGTCACACGGAACGGCAACCTCTTCAATTGCAGCCTCTTCATTCGTGCCTAACGCGTCATATAATGGTCTTGCACTTGGAGTCATGAGAGGCGCTGCTCCAAAGGCTCGTATAGCTATGTACAAGGTTAGCTGGGATACAGAAAGTGGTGGTGTCGTTGCGGATGTGGTCAGGGCAATTGATGAGGCCATCAAAGATGGAATTGATGTATTGTCGGTTTCACTAGGCCCTCCTCCAACTCCTTTCCGTCCACATACCGTTATTGGGGAAGATCTTGAGATTGGATCGTTCCATGCGGTGACTAAGGGAATCCCGGTCATAGCTGGTGCTGCTAATTATGGCCCCAAAGCTTACACTGTGGGTAATGTAGCTCCATGGTTGCTCACAGTCGGTGCAACTAGCCTTGACCGTACCTTTTATGTAGACATGACTCTTGGAAACAACATAACCATCATGGTATGTGAAAACAATGTTTATTGTTTACCGGTTTTCAATGGTCTCGGAAACTTACTCTCTCTTTTTCCGTGGAACTGTTTCAGGGTCAATCTATGTATACAGGTAACGAAGTATCTGGTGGTTTAGTTTACGTCGAAGACTGGGAAAGAGACACTTCTAACCGGCGGGGAAAAGTTGTCCTAACGTTTGTGAAAGATGATTCGGAATTGGCAAGCGCTGTGACCATGCTTGGTGGCGTGGCGACGATCATTGCACGAAGTTCTGATTATGTATTTGACGGTGTCCTTAGGAATCCAACCATCTACGTAGACTATGAAGTTGGATCTAAGATTCTACAGTACATCCGCTCGTCAAGGTATTCGATCTTTTATTTCTTTTCCGAGTCGAGTATGTAAAACTGATCGTTTTCTTATGGCTCGATGTCTCTGCATGCAGCTCGCCCACGGTTAGAATAAGTAGTGGTAAGACCCTCGTGGGACGTCCTATAGCGTCTACAGTTGCGGGATTCTCAGGTAGAGGGCCTAACTCACTCTCTCCAGCCATTCTCAAGGTTCTTTCTCTAAACAACGTTTCGGAATCTTGTCTTGTCTTGTCGTTTCCGATGATTTCTGTTAATGACGACGGTTTTTTGGAAAATCAAATAAATGATTGCAGCCTGATATCGTAGCACCCGGTATGATGGTTTTAGGAGCTGACTCTTTATCCAACCCCTATTCCAACGGATTTTCCTTAGCTAAAGGAACATCCTATTCCACTCCCGTTGTTGCCGGAATCGTCGTACTACTCAAAGCTTTACACCCTGACTGGTCTCCTGCCGCGCTTAAATCAGCTATCATGACTACAGGTTCTTGAAATCGAAATGCTTTTTTAATTCTCCTCACCAAGTAAAAAAAAAACGCCTTTCGTTAGCCTAATCTTGAAGTTCCCTTTGTTGTTGTTATAGCGTGGAAGACCGATCCATCCGGGGAGCCGATTTTCTCGGAAGGAATACCACGGAGACTGGCTGATCCATTTGACTACGGTGCAGGACTCGTGAACGCCGAAAGAGCCAGAGATCCAGGACTAGTTTACGACATGAACCTCGACGATTACATCCTCTATTTCTGCGCTTCTGGTTACAACGATACAGCAATCACTGTACTCACCGGAAAACCAACGAAATGCTCCTCTCCGTTACCGTCTATTCTCGATGTTAACTATCCGGCCATCACGATTCCTGACCTTAGAGGAGAAGTGGCCGTCACGAGAACGGTGACTAACGTTGGACCTGTGGATTCGGTTTATAGAGCCGTGGTCGAGCCTCCGCAAGGTGTGAAGATTGTTGTTGAACCGGAGACTCTGGTGTTCGATTCGAGCACGAAGAAACTTGGGTTTAAAGTTAGGGTTTCGACGAGTCATAAGGGTAACACTGGTTACTTCTTTGGTAGCTTCACTTGGACTGATGGGACTCGAAATGTTACCATTCCTTTGTCTGTGAGGACTCGTGTTTCCAAGCCTTGAAAAAAGAAGATTCCCAAAATTCGTCATAAAATGTTTTTTTTTTCTGTTTTGTATATGAAAAGAAAAACAAATAATAGAAAATTGTAATTTTATTCTCTGCGTTTGACTCTAACTGAAATCACATCAATAATAACAAACTGAGACTGAGATTCTCTCTCTCTTTTCTCTTCTCTCTCCAACAACAGACTTCTCTCTACATGAGAAGCAACTATATAACTCATGTCTTTTAACCATTACAGAAACAAGAAAAAGAAAAACTTTTGTCTGAAAATTATCAGAGAAGAAGAAAAAAAAATGGACAGAGGAAGCATATTTCAAGGACCAGTCAGGATTAGCCGTAGGAGACAAGTAAGGAAAGAGAAGGAAGAAGATGAAGTCAATGAAAGCTTCAAATCTCCAAATCTTGAAGCTGAGAGACGTAGAAGAGAGAAGCTACACGGTCGCCTCATGGCTCTGCGATCTCACGTCCCAATTGTCACCAACGTAATTCCGAAATCTCTGAATATTTTTATATTTATTTGTTTGCGTGTTTTGGTGATGATTGTTGTTATTTTTTTTTTGTTTTGTTCAGATGACTAAAGCGAGTATCGTTGAAGATGCGATTACTTACATAGGAGAGCTTCAGAAGAAAGTTGGGAATCTTACGAAGAAGCTTCATGAAATGGAAGAAGCTCCTCCTGAGATTGATGATGAACAAATGGATCAGATTGTAAAATCTGAATATGAAACTATTGATATAAAAGAGGAGATGAAGAAACTCACAATCGAGGTTCTTTTAATTTCTCTAATCGATTTTTTTTTTTCTTTAGTTTTCTTGATGGGTTTTTTTTTGTTGTTGTTGTTGACAGGACAAGGTGCAATTGTGTAAGATTGGGGAGAGGAAGTTTTGGTTGAAGATCATAACAGAGAAGAAAGCTGGGATCTTTACTAAGTTCATGGAGGTTATGAGGTTTATCGGATTCGAGATCATCGACATTAGTCTAACAACTTCAAGTGGAACCATTCTGATTTGTTCCTCTGTTCAGATACTTCAGGGACTCTGTGATGGTGATTATGTTGATCTTGAACAGACAAAGGATTTTCTGTTGGAAGTCATGAGAAGCAATCCATGAGTCATCTCGGAAATTTTCGATGGAATAAGATTTCCATTGATTTACATTGTTAATTCCAGTTTAATATGAAATGATACAGATGAAACAGAATTGCTGTGAGCCTATTACAAGCCAGTGAGCTTCTTCTTATCTCTGCAAAATGTTAATCATCCTTTGTTTCTGTTTCAGTCCAGTGTTAATTGAACCTTCTGGTTCAGAGGGTTTTCCTTTCCTTTTCATGTGATACTGTGAGAAAACATAGATTGTTACAAGAATGTGATTTAAGGTTTAGGAATCTTAATCTAGAATTCATCTAAGAGAGGATAGGAGAGTGAATCATTTGTGAACAAACTTCGTAGCTGGATTTTGGAGATCATAGAACAAATTTAAGGGGTTTTGAGGACATATATTGGGTTTTTAAGAGTAATAACAAAAGAAGAGAAAAAATGTAAATTCCGCTATTTGTTGAGGTAAAAGAAAGAAATCACCAGATAATTTCTTCAGGATCCGACCCGACACGACCCGAATCTGAAAGTGGCTGAACCTACAAACAATAGAGCTATATCATAAATGGGCTTTAAATGAATTTACTCTTAAATGGGCCAGTTTTTGAGTTTCCTACTATTTCGTGATTTTCATTTGTGCAAGGTTGGAAGTTGGAACCTAAGCTCTTATTTAAAAACTCAACAGATTCAGTAGAGCCAAAATCATTTGTCCACCCATTAACTACCACTTGACAAAAAAATATAATACTGTTAACACTTTTGACTTCCCCACTCCACGAAATATTAATTACAATACGGTTTTAATGTAAAATAATTTATAGTTTTTTTTTTTTAACATTATAATTTATAGTTTTTATCGTGGAATGAAAATAACACGACGAAGCGTTTCCCCAAGTCAAATGGCTCAAATCAACAATCTCTATATACTCTAAGAATTTTGATATTTAAGATTCTATTGAACTCAAATCGTATGAAAACGAAATTAAAAGGTGATTAGTGTAAAGACAAAAACCACTAGTTGTTGATTACTTAATCATTCAATTGGTTAAATTCTTTCTATAGAAGTTTAACAAACAAAATAAAATTCTTTCTATAGAAGTTGGTGTGTACCTAAGTCACCACAAGTCTACAAATGTTAATAAATATGTATTGACTAAAAAAAATTAAAGTCATTGCCTCATTGGTTGAGTCAAACCATATGACATGAGCACACATATAAGTATATGATGAAAGAAGATTTTGGGAATCTTCCTAAAATTAAAAGAAGATCAAACCTAAACAACCAAAGTGGATTCGTGTGGACGGTTTAACTTAATCTATATATTAATATACACATAATTATTAGTTAGTGATCATATGGGAATATCAACAATTCATTTTAATTATATTTCTTTACGAAAAAATTCGGATAAAAAAAGAAACTCCACTATTAGTTTTTGGTGAGCGGGAACCAAAAATAATGTGCTGAATGGACGTACGTATATGTTGACGTCTTAACTATTTATTACCAGATGATTATATTCTGAATTAAATTATGTGTTTCTTGATCAATTAGAGATTAATTTTTGTTAGATAATTTTGTTGTTGTTTGTCTCAGCCATATTTATCTGTCGGATCTGTACACATAAAGCATAATGAAACTCAATTAGAGAAAGAACCAAGCAGGCGTACGTAATCCTAAGTTATGATATCAGTTGGAGGCTTGGAGCAAAACTAATTAGTTATTTCTCAAAAAGCAAGACTGAAATAAATCAGTATATATTTGTTTGAAGTTATCTTATTTATGGGACAAGGGTAAAAAGAAAAAGTCGACACGTTGCTTAAATGTGTGCACGTACGTGTATGTACACAGAAGGTGTCCGTATAAGTGGTCGTATGGACAAACGAGGCAAGCCAACTACCTTTTTGCGATGGATTTGGTACTTTCTTTTTCTTTTTATATATCTTTACAATTTTATGGTGTACGTATTTTTTTTTTTTTTTTTTTTANTTTTTTTTTTTTTTTTTTTATAACTCAGGGTTAAATCTCAAACTTATGGAGGGATCCAGACTAATCTCCTAGGGGAGGTGCAGTCCACGGATAGACTGTTTATCTGGATATGCAAATAGACCCGAAAGCATGGATCCATATCCGTGTGAATGTCTAGAAACAATGTATTGTAGTTTCACGCAGCAGGTAGATCGAACCTGAAACGTGTTGGTATCCCAGATCCGTCTCCTTACCACCTGACCACAAGGTTCTGGACTGATGTACGTATTCATATACCGAATAGCACAAAAATGAATATAAGTTGGACCACATCTATATTTGTATGCATAATGGTGACGTCATTTTTGTTAAGATTGAAAGGATTTAACTATTTAATCAAAAACCCCCCCCCCCCCGCCCAAACTAATTTCCATATATGATGTATATATGTAAATTTCGCAAGAAAAATATATACCGTAATTTATGAATGAATCATTAGAAATATAATGAATGAATCATTAGAAATATAAGAACAAGTAAAAAAATAATATCGAATTTTATATATACATTCCCCCAACACATCAAACATTTTTTTTCCTCAAACACCTCCAACATAGTAGCTATTTGTAAGTTAGTATTACTCACTCCAAATTTAATAAGAATAATTAATAAAGATAATAACTAGTTGGGGGTAACTTTTGTTTATAATGTTAGAGAAAATACGGTCTCAAACTCACATGTAGTATTATACTATTAATTACTTAATCAAGATCAGAATTTACATTTTACGTACGTTCAGTCGTTGACAAAAAAAAGTAATATTTGTACTTAATTTGCTTATGAGCTAACTTCCTAGCGACTACTCTAATAACATATACCTTATCTTGTCCCATAATGATCCAATAATCAATAGATTAATTAGGAAAGTACCGATAAGATAAACTTTTGCGACTCTTTTTAAAGAAAAATATCACAACTTTGTTGTTGACTAAAACCTCATCGCCACATATAAATACAAACCCATCATCAACAATATTGTCTCATGCAAACTCCATCATTTCCCGAAACAAACCAAACAGCTTACGTAGCCAACAAGACATGACGGAAGAATTCGAAACCGCCGGAGTTTGTACCGGAACATGGTGGAGCCCCTCCAACGGCATGTTCTCCTGGTGCTCCCTGCCACGTTCCACTGAGATTCCCATCGATATCATGAGAGGCTTTGAATGGCAAAACATTGATACCTTCGATTCCAAATCGTATAACGAGAGCTATCTTAATACTTCCACATTCTTAAACAATACAAATCTTCATTCCGACTCACAAATCTATGTTTCGAACCAATCTAACCTGTAAGTCTATATATATCTTATGTGATGCATTAAAATCATGATCTTGTTTTTTTATCTTCTTTTTCTTTCCTTTTCCAGCCTTGAAGAAGAAAGGTTCAATCCGATAAATAGTTTTCTCGAAGGATTGTTCGATTGTAGTGAGCAATTATCGGTTTCTAACTGTGCGAAACCAGAACTACTCGAAAGCTTTCACTTCTTCGATGACGTTTTCTTGAGCGAATCAAGAACTGTATCAGTCTTTGATCACGGGATCGGAGACAAACCTGAGGAAGAAATACAAGCCTGCAAGACTCCAATTACTTGCAAGGTACGTAAGCCTATGCAGTTTCTTTCATTATTAGATATTTTTTTCAATCTTTCTGAGGGATTTTTATGTTGTGATTATTTTCAGAGAGCAAGTGAGAAAACTCATGAAGAACTCAAAGATATTGAGTCAATACCGCCATTAAAAAAGCCAAGACTTGAGACACCATCACAGTTTCCGAGCTTCAAAGTTAGTAACAAAAAATATTACTTAGTTAGATAAGATAATTGTTGACAAAACAAAGAAGTAAGATAAAATAATTATTGCTTAAGAATATCACATATATACACGCGCAAAATTATATAAATACTTTTGAATTCGTCCATTTTTATTAGAGTTTTAGGTTTCTAATAGAATTAACAAGCATGTAAAGGCAAAATTAGTTTGCCATAAATTATAAAAAGCTAACAATTAATTATTCACAATACTACTTGCAATCATTTGTTTTCAAAAGTATTATTTTTAATTTTGACCCCAAAAAAAAAGTATTATTTTTAATTTTCTTCCGAAAAACTATTTTGATTGATAAGGTTCGTAAAGAGAAACTCGGAGATCGAATCACGGCGCTTCAGCAGTTAGTTTCACCCTTTGGCAAGGTTTGGGTTCTTCATGATCTGTTATATTAATAGCTCATTTAATTTGGCATAGTTAATTTAGAAATGTATTTACTTCCGTTTTCAATTTTTTTTTGTTTCTGATGAATTCTGCAGACAGACACTGCTTCTGTCCTCCATGATGCAATTGAGTACATCAAGTTTCTTCAAGAACAAATCACTGTAAGTTCAGATTCTCACATAAAATATTAAATGTTGGTTTTGATTTACTGTTACATAATAATTTTATTCTTTTTTATAATTATTTAAATCTAAATAGGTCTCGTGTAATCCACACCTGAACTCTAGAGGATCTGGTGAACAGAAGCAGGTACTAAGTTAGTTCATGGTTAAACAACTCTAATCAAAAATCATTTAAGTAGTTGCATTTTTGTTCTTTTGCTTATGATAATAATTAAGATTCTTTCAACTCTAGTGTTCAGACAAATCAGACAATAATACTCATGATGAAGATTGTAGTCCAAGACAAGATCTTCGAAGCCGTGGTCTTTGTCTGATGCCGATTTCAAGTACTTTCTCCACCTCTCCGCCGCATTTGGACACATCTAGATTCTGGAATTAAACTGTTATTATAAAACAAAAATATATAATTACACATGAACACACAGATAAGCTTTGTTCTAAGAACTGTAAAGTCTAATGTTAAATTTGTTTATAAAATGTGATTTCTTTTTTTTTTCGGTAAACATAAAATGTGATTTCTTGTTTGCTTACTTCCTACAAATTTAGAGCTACGTCGTGGAATGGAGGAAAGATTAAATAATTTTGTGAGTTTTGCTGTTTTTTACCAATCATACAAGTTTATGGAATCGTAATTTATGTTCAATTATTCTATCATTTTAACATTTCGTGATTCCACTACACATTAGTTATTATCCACAGTCCGTAATAATACAAGTTTATGTAATGGCAGTCGGAATCTCACAAAGGTAAAGAATCATGTGGATTTTCAGAAAAGATTTGGAAGACAAATTAGATGATTTTTTTGGTGTCAACTAAATTAGATAATTAATCTCCATTAAGGAGTTTTTTTAAAAAAATTATCACTTTAATAAAGCAGCTTCCTTTTCATGGTCCTCAAAGGACACGGCTCTGTTTTGTTTTTGTTTGTGTGTCCTCAAATCAAGGCATATGATTGAATAAGAAACATAAAGCAGTCATCTTTAAGCACTGTTTTCGAAAAAAAAAGCATGATTCAAAAAAAAAAACATAACCCAACTTTTTTTGGAGTCAAATGAAATCATTGTGGCGAAATCAAGCTGTTCTCTTTTTTTTTTTTTTTACAACAGAGACGAGATGCTTTTGTTACAAGCACGCCACAATTGAATTAAAAAAATAACTCTAATTCGAGTAGACATGGAATCATAAAGTACAGTGACTGGTTTGTCCCAGTGACTGTTGTAGTACACAGACAGGTTTGTCCTATTGAATCATCAAAGTTCGTAGGAAACTAGAGACCAAAAAATATGGGAGAATTTATCTATTGAATCCATGAATGGTTACATAAACGAAATAGATCGATCAAATTCTTGGAATAATTGATTTGAACAAACAATGATTCTCACTGTTTTTGCATATACCAACACAGTGATTCAACTAGCAACCAGTATATACATATTGAATGAATCTAAAATCAATCAAAGTGCTATTACTACTGCTTTTCATTTGAAATTATGGGAAAAATGTTAGGCATAACGATTTGAGATGATTCCGCGGATGAGAAATTACGCGTACCTGAACTTGACTGTTTAAAGGCACTCTGTAATTTGTTTCCGTAACGGTTCATGTAAGAATACTTACAACAAATGGTTAGTTTCAACAGAGAAAGGGATTAAATGCTATGAAAATGAAATGCTGGAATGATCGAAAACATGGAAAAGAAGATTACAATTCTCTTGAAGGAGACTCGTATGTATGATCCTTTTATTTCTTTAATATACAGAAAACAAAAACGGAAAAAAAGCATTTGCATTTTGCTTTGTTCAAAACCTAAGACTTTTTTGTTTTGTTCTTCCTTTCATTTGTACATGAACTACACAAGAGGTGATTCCAACACAGAGAAACCCAAACTTACCTCCATATCCAGACCACATAAGCAAAAACCAGACAACTATTATCCCCAAAACCGCCACCGAAGACAAAAACCGATCCTTTTTAACTTCCATTTTCACTCCTAAATTCAAGAATTCGTTGGATTCCCAAGTAAAGTATGGACTAAGTTAGTAGCATTCCTCCTGATTTTCTCACTCTCATTATCCTCCAAACCAAAGCATATCTCTACGACTCCTTCTCTCTTAACCTCCTCAACAATCTCTCGGCTAAAACAACACAAGCAATTGAGGATAAACAGAGAATACTGAATCCCTTTCAAACTCCCATTCCTCAAAACGTTAACCAAAACCTCAACAAAGCCACTTACTTTGCTCATTTCTTCTCTTCCTCCTCTACACTTAACCAAAAGCCCCAACACTTCCACTGCTCTCTCTAGTCCTGAATCAGCTGCTTCAACCAAGATTGGCACCGACCCACAATCCACAACCCGTTTTCGATTATCCGGAAACGAGCACAGAGCGTAAAGCGCCGTCGCCGATTCCTTTCTTTCCCGGTCATTTCCATGCCGGAGAAGAGAAACAAGAGCAGAGATTGCATCGGGGTAAGAACCAATTGTGGCTTTGTTCACTTCCACAACAGCTAAACTCGTTAGCAGAGTAGCAGCAATCGCTTTGCAATCGGGTGACCCGACCCGTAAAACGGCCACGATCCGTCTTATCACTCCATCAGCGACTAAGCCCACTTTGTTATCATCTTCAAGACTGAGATTCAGAAGCAAAGAGAGAGACTTTTCCAGTAAAACCTGATTACCCGAGTCAACACAATCCAGAGCCGCACGAACCACGCCTGACTCGGTGATTTTCCTCCGGATTGACGAGTCTCGCTTCGTGAGACGGACGAGGCGAGTCAGTGACTCGAGCCTAGACGCGTAAGACGACGATCGGGAAACGAGGGTGGAGATTAAGGATTGGGATTGAGACTGAGAGTGTTCTTGCTGAGCCCTGGGACGTGATTCCTTAGGGCTCACATGTGCAAAGTTTGAAATTAAGCTCCGGAGGGCGTGATTGGGAATCAGATAAGGGTTTTCCGACAAGGGGAGCTTGGTGACTGGACAAGTCCGATTGCCGGAATCAATCCACCGTTGGATAGAGGCCCGGTCGAAAGTATGGCCCGACTGGATGATAACAGGATCGGACATAATCTCAAGGGAGATCGGGCACCTGAAATCGTTTGGTAACTCAAACGACATTTCCACTTTCAACTCTCTCAGGGATTCGAACGAGAAAGAGATAAGATTGAGGGAGAGAGAAGGTTATAAGATTCCTGCAGGAGTAGAGCAGAGAACCCAGCAAATAGGCTCTTACTTTTTCCCGTCTTCGAAATTAAACCCACAGAGAGAGAGAGAGACTCGTGGACCGTGAAGCTTTTGCAGGCAGCAATGGCTTTTGTTTGGGATGATGAAATTGCCCCTTTTGTTTCGTGGTCGTCTGGGCTAGGGTATTTTGGGTACAGAGGATAACACCGGTTCTAGAAACTTGAGGTTTTTTTTTTAAGATTTCGGAAATTTTTGTTTTCGTCAAGAACACATCACATGATTCACGTCTCTAAATATAATTTTTTTTTTTTCAAACTACTTTGGACAATGTTGAGGTTTTTTTTTAGGGTGAGTTACTATAATAATTTTAGAAAATAGTTTTATTACAATTCTAACATATTTTATCACGAAATTACCTAAAACAATCTATCGTACCGATTATATTTTTTTTGGTTTTGAAAAAAAAAAACGTAATTACAAAACTGCCATTACTATTAATTTCCACGTAGGCAAACATGTTGGCACAAATCTACCATTGATTTGGTGGTAGATTTTTATATTGGTTCGTAGACTTAAAATTAGCAGCAAAATTGTTATGGGAATGATAGATATAGGGATGTTATATAGGGTTTTCAAACCCAGCCCAGCCCTATTTTTATTAAGTCCGGCCCTAACTGAGCCCTAACCCTGTTTGGATCCTTTCAGAATTTATAAATAGGGCCGAACCCTGTTTGGCCCTGTTTTAGCTTTTCATTAGTTATTTTTTACTTCACTTTTATAAATGACACTATTAATTTTTTTTTAAATTTCTTTTGTATTCTATAAAACATCATAAAAGTCTTAATAATATTATTTGAAAATTAAAAAATGAATGTACTAAAT
>OVAY01000137.1:0-14840 GCA_900406395.1 Kernera saxatilis
AACTCAATACTTTCCATATCCAAAAAGTCACTTTAGTTTATTAGACGCACAACAAATTAAACTCTAAATTAAACTATAAATTGACATACTTTTATAATAATTCGAGATTAGGATTATACAAGCTATTATTCAACCATTCTGTAATAGCTTTTACTAATGATTGTATCTAATTTTAATAAATTTTATATTTTCAATTTAAGAACAAAATTTTATTAATTTTTATCTTTAAGGTTAAACTTGTATCAAAATGTGTATTTGTTTTCAAATAAAAGATTGTTAAATATACATGCATTGCATGTATATTTAACAATCTTTTATTTGAATTTTCTTATTAGAAGATGTTGTTTAAAAAAACAGTTAAACTAATAATTAAAAAATGCAACAAAAGTTTTGTTCACAATTTGTTTAAAAAACATATAGCCTACAGCAAAGTTGTAAACGTAACATTCATTAATCAAGTGGACGCATTGAAAGTACTGGTTCATCAACACGATCAATACCTTTTTCAAAACCAGCTGCTGCTGCACGTGCACGTCCAGCATGCCATAAATGACCAATAAAGAAGAAGAAACCTAAAACAAAATGAGAAGTAGCTAACCAAGAACGTGGAGAAACGAAGTTCACGGCGTTAATTTCAGTAGCAACACCACCTACAGAGTTTAAAGATCCTAAAGGAGCATGAGTCATATATTCAGCAGCACGACGTTCTTGCCATGGTTGAATATCATTTTTTAATTTATTTAAATCTAAACCATTTGGTCCACGTAAAGGCTCACACCATGGTCCACGGAAATCCCAGAAACGCATTGTTTCACCACCAAAAATGATTTCACCTGTAGGAGAACGCATTAAATATTTACCTAAACCAGTTGGACCTTGTGCAGAAGCAACATTAGCACCTAAACGTTGGTCACGAACTAAGAATGTAAATGCTTGAGCTTGAGAAGCTTCAGGACCGGTAGGCCCATAAAACTCACTAGGATAAGCAGTATTGTTAAACCATGAGAAACAACAAGCAACAAATCCCATAGTAGCAATAGCACCTAAACTATAAGATAAATAAGCTTCTCCAGACCAAACAAAAGCACGTCGAGCCCATGGCCATGGAGTAGTATAAATATGCCAAATACCTCCAAAAATACATAGTGTACCAATCCAAATGTGACCACCAATAATATCTTCTAAGTTATCAACACTACAAATCCAACCGTCACCACCAAAAGGAGAACGTAATAAATAACCAAAAATTGTTCCAAAATTTGTTGTAGGATTAGTAACAATTCTAATGTCACCGCCCCCTGGCGCCCATGTATCATAGATACCACCAAAATACATAGCTTTTAAAACTAATAACCAAGCACCACAACCTAAAATGATTAAGTGGTAACCTAAAATTGAAGTCATTTTATTTTTATCTTTCCAGATATACCCGAAGAATGGGAATGATTCTTCTAATGTTTCAGGTCCAATTAATGAGTGATAAACACCCCCAAAACCTAAAACGGCAGAAGAAATTAAATGTAAAACCCCAGAAACAAAGTATGGAAAAGTATTAATAACTTCACCACCTGGACCTACACCATAACCTAAACTTGCAATATGAGGAAGAAGAATTAAACCTTGCTCATACATAGGTTTTTCTGGTACAAAGTGAGAAACTTCAAATAGATTCATTGCACCTGCCCAAAAAACAATTAAACCAGCGTGAGCTACGTGAGCACCTAAAAGTTTACCTGAAAGGTTAATTAAACGTGCGTTACCTGCCCACCAAGCGAAACCAGTGGTTTCTTGGTCACGACCACCTACTGTCAGTGTTCCGTTAAAAAGTGTTTCCACTTGGTAATACCTCCTAATTCGGCAGAGCCTCATTAATTTGTCAAAAACACTAATCGTAATCAGTTATCTACTTTTTTCATAATTTTGTAATTGTACAAACCCCCTTTTCTTTTAAAATGGGTCGGGGGGGGGGGGGTTCCCCCCCTTACCCCAATTACTTTTTTGCCATTGATACTTTTTATAAAGGCCATATTGATACATAATTTTTAGTTTTTAAAGGCTTAGACATTCAGTCTAATATCCAATAAACTAATAATCATAGCAGCGTTAGTTTATAAAAAGATTGAAATTGTAGACTTTTACTATAACAAAATTTTTAATTAAAAAGCATTTTATATTTGTACAAAAACATGCTAGTTTTGATATACAACGTTTGTAAATAAAACAAAAAGCTAATAAAATACAAAAACAATAAAAAATAAAAAAAGCGCTAAAAAAACTAGGCTTGACAAGGCTAACTATTTTTAAATTGGCCTGTAGCAATAAATTAATTAGTAATTAATTTGATAATTTCTAGGTTTAACATTTAAATAATGTTTTGCCTGTTACTTTTTAATTTTAAACAAACAGAGTAATTAGAATATTAAAATGTAATTTATTAGACAAAACAAAAATATTGTAATAATTTTATGTTTATGAAAAAGGCTATATAAAATAAAAAAGCTATGCTTTTTTATATTATATTTTTATATTATAAAAGTGTCTTACAAAAAAACTACAAAGCGTTGGATTTCAAATATTTTATTAAAATTATAAAAAAGTTGAAAATTTTAAAATTATTTTGTAATTTATTATAATGGGGAATCCGAAAAAACAAAAATAAGACTAAAATCATCTTATTTGAAGTCAAAACAAATAAATAATAATAAAATAATAAGTTTGATTTGACTAATTTTAAGCAATTTAAATGCAAAACGCCTGATTTTAATATAGTTTGTCGTATTTAAAATCGACAATTTGAGTCAAAAAACACATAAATTATAAAACAGTCTTTGCCTAAGGCAAAGACGTAATATAGATTATAATTGTGTGTTTTTCTTGGAAACTATCCAAGAATAATTGCCCACGGTTTTACTGTGGGCATAGCAATTAGTAAAATAAATGTTAAAAAAAGAAAGTTTTTTCCAGTATTTATTTGTTCAATCAATTGGTTATTCAAATGCTAAACTTAACAGTTTAACAGATAATACATTATTAAATAGAAAATATCAAAACAATCAACAAAGCAACACTTCGACTACTAAACAAATTGATTTGACAACTTTCTTTGAAACGTTGCCAAATTTAAAATCAAAGCAATTAAAAATAAAAAAAGGAAAATCTCAAATATTTCTTCTTTTATTCTCAAAAAACGAACCATATTTACTCGAAAAAAAAAAATCACCCCCCCTTTGGGGTAGGGCCCCTGTGGGGAAAAGGTTTTTTCAATTAAAAATTAAATCCCCAATTTCCCTCCCCCCTTTAGGGGGGAGGGCGTTGGGGGGTCCCCAAAAAAAAAATCAAAATTATACACATTCTAAAAAAAGTCATTATACAAATATAGCAAATGGTCTATCAGTCACTAAAACTGATCGAATTTTAGAGAAAATATTTTTACCGACATTTAACAAGATAAAAAAAAACCGCATAAGTATTGGTATAAAAAAAGAACAATTTCTAAATAAAACCTATATACAAGCGCAAAGCGCTTTTATATTGACGCAAAAAGCCAAAGAACTGAACCTAAGTATAGAAACAAAAGAAAATGCTATGTTGCTAAAAAAGAATAATAACTTTAATAAGAATTTAAAAATATCTCGAAATATTTTTTTATTTAATAAAGAATTGAAAAAAACTTACGTATCATGTTTTTTAGAAAATAATTGTACTGATTTATCTTTCAAGCAATTAAAAAAAAAAGGGGAAATGGGTCTAACAGAAAAAACCAAAATAGAAAACCAAAAAGATGTTTTATATGGACAAACTTTAGGACACGCTGTTGATAATTTATTGAATTATCAACCTTATAATTTATTAAGCTCAAAAAAACAAAATAATAAAAGTAAAATTTATAATGTATTTTTAGCTTACAAAAAATCGTTTTTATCTTATTGGTTATTACCTTTTCTTGGCATTATTAGTGTAACAAGTTCGGGTATTTGTAATGGTATTTCAAGCCAATTGTTAACATCTAAATTAATAGTTCCACCCATTCTTTTTTTAAACGCAAATAAGAACCCCACGAAGTGGGGTTCAAAAAAAAAAAATCAAACCCTATTATCTAATTTAATTGACTCACGAAGCAAGTCTATGTATAATATTGAGTTTTCTAAAAACTATAACAATTTAGCTCTTGTACAAGATAAAAAGCACAAATGGGTACATAATAACATTTTAGATGGTTATTCTTTTATTACAAAATTAAATGTGACTTCCACTGATCATTGCGGGCAGATAGAAACTACAGAATTTAGTAAATCAAAAATAAATGCTCGAAGCTTTTCTTTTTTTAAACCAACGGATGGTTATTTATTAAACTCTTACCCGTTATTACTAAAAGTAAAATCTCCAATTAAACGTGAGTATTCTTTATTTTTATATTCAAAACCAGTCAATCAAAATATATTTAAACCTGAACTTTTTAAAAGTTTATTTTTCAAAATGTTTCATTATCAATTTAAACCTGTGAATATAAACACAATAAAACAATATAATTATCCATCCGAAATAAATTTTGTAGACATTAATTTTGAATTATTAAAAAACCATTTGAAAAATAGAACTAAATCAAAAATGTATTGGTATAATTTTTTTCTACATAAAAAAATACCAAAAAATAACCATTATTATTTTCCAAATAAAATATTAGCACCTAAAACAAAAGCTAAACTTAAGTCAAATTCAGATGAGTCAAATGGAGCTCTTTTTAAAATTCTTGGAAATTACACAAAGTATAATAATGCTTTGTTTAGTGATATGCAGCAAGAACAATATTTGTCATTTCATGGTTTTGATGTAGGTAAAGATAAAAAGTCTTACTGGGCTAATTTCTCAAAACAAAGTATACCAAAATTGGTTTTATTAAAAAACTTTACAGAAAATGTTAAGTCTTTGCTCTTTGAGCAAAAACAAGTATCCCCAATTTCCCTCCCCCCTAAAGGGGGGAGGGAGTTGGGGGGTCCCCCAAATTTTTTGGATGGAAATTTATTAGGTATCTCTGTTTTTGGAATAAAACCAACAAAAAAAATCTCTCCCCGCAGGAGCCCTTTAGGGCAAAAATTGACTATGTGTTTGCCTTTAAAACAAACACAAATATTTATACCCTTTGGGCATAACCAAAAAATTCAAAAAAGATGCATTACATGGAAAAATAGACATATTTCACGTATATCTAAAACAAGCGTTTATTTAAGCTTTTATAATTACAAATTTTTTGGTCTAAAAAACACTTTAAAAAATAATGTAATTAAAGAAAAAGAACAAACCCCAGATAAATCTTTAAAAAAAGCTTTATTCTTATTAGATTCTTTTTTATTAAATAATGTTGAGTTAAACAATTTAATTATGAATCTTTTAAATATAGATTTTTTTATAAAAGAATCACCAATCCTTTTAAATAATACAATGGAAATAATAAAAAATGCTAGAATGTTAAATGATAATATGGTTTTATTTTTTAAAAATAAAAAAATAAAGACTAAATCAGCAGCTTTACCAGGGGATATTAAATCAAAGCAAAATTTAAATATAGCTGTACAAAGCAAGCCTATTCAAAAAACACCCCTTTTAAAATGGGGCATTTTAAAATCTTTAGTAAATGAACCAAAAGGAAAAACATTAAATAACCGTAATATATTATATAATTTTGTTTTTCAAGGTTTAAACAATAAATTAAATAAAACAATAGAAGCCTCATTATTTACAAATTTAACTCCTTACAAAAACTTGATTTTAAAAAGAAACAATCCTGTTTTTGGCGGGAATTTATCAAATAAGAAAAATGTAAAGTTAATGGTAACAAATCTTAATATGTCGAAATTAAATAAAAATAAATTTGGGGGAAAAAAGGCCCCTTCGGGTAAAATAAATTTGACTACTAGTAATTTAATTATAACGTTAGCTACGCCGAAACTAAATTCAATGCTAGATAAAAACCTGTGGGAAAATAAACGCACTTCATGTGTATATTTGAATAGTTATGAAAACAAAATAAACCCTAATATAACTAAAATTGATTGTCTTGTTGGTAAATCGTTAGAATTGTCTAATGAATCGATTTTTAATCAAAGTAAATCTATTAAACTTGAAAATTCTTTTTTAATTTTTAGCAAATATTTAAAATTAATAACAAATAAGATTAAACAAAAGTTAAGTCCTTATCAAAATTCAATTGGCCATTCTTATTTATGGGGTATTAATAAAACTTTCCAATTAAAAATTCGACCAAAATTTGAATCTTCTAAACTAGAATTATCACACAAAAAAAATAGTAATAAACAATATCAACAAACTTTTGATAAAACCCCCGCAGGGAAATTTCTGTCAACTAGCCGTTTAGCAAAAAAAACTAAGTTCGGAAATTTTGAAAGAATTTTTCTTTCATATTTAAGTAAATCAAAATTAGGGTCTCAAATTGATTTTATTAATTTAAAAAAAAAATTTACCCCGATTTCCCTCCCCCCTTTAGGGGGGAGGGGGTTGGGGGGGACCCAAAAAAAATACCTTGAAATCCCAATAAAATTAAAAAAATTAACCCAAAACTATCTTTCAATAGAAAATAATAAAAAAGGTCATTTTTTGAACGAAACTAAATTGGATAAAATAAAAAAGCAAAGTTCATGGTTTTTTTTAAAAAAGGAAAATGCAAAGCGTAACCGTTCTCTGCCATTTTCTCCAAAATTTTATAAAAATATTACGCAATTTTATAATCCTCAAATATTTGAACGAATATATAAAACGCGCTTTTCTAGACCTTCTATTTCAAAAAAATCTATAATCGCAGCTTTGCCTAAACATAGGAAAAGTTTTTTAATGTTATTAAAAAACCGATTATTTATAAATAAAAAAAGAAATAATGAATTTTGGGGTGAATTAAAAAAAAATAACACAGAGGATAAAAGTAATAATCCTATTCAAGAAAATCGTCGAAAAAAACAACAATTAAAGTTAAAGCGTCGTTTAAAAAAAATGCAATGTGCTACACGTCGTCGTAAAAAACGTAAGATTTTCTATCCGCGTCCAAAATGGTTAACTTTTACAATGTATGAAAAATTTTTAAATTCACGTTTTTATACAAAACAAAATCTACTAACTAATGTTCCATTTGCGTTTTCATTGCAAGATTCATTTAAACAAAACTTAAATAAAAAGAAATGGGGGTTGGGGGGTAAGGGGGGGGGGAACCCCCTTACCCCTTCGGGGCAAAATAATTTACCAGTGAGGCTTCCGCAAGATAAAATATTAAAGACTTCAAAAATTGAAATATCAAAGAATAATCATGCAAAGAGTAACTATTCTACTATTGGATTATTAAACATAAACCCAAGTTTAATAAGCTTACAAAACAAATCTATACAAAATTCTATAAATTTAACAAAAATAAATAAATCTAATAATAGCATGAACCCATTAATTACCGCTTCAATTAAAAGCAGCAATTCAAAAGCAAAAGATTTTTATAGAATTTCACCAGCAGTATCCCGCGATTTAAGGCGCATTTTAATGAAAAGTAGTTGGCTTCGAAATTACTTGAACTCATATTTAGACAAAATTAAATATATCTATAAAGAAATTGAAACAGATTCAAAAAATATTGATATTTTTTTTAAATTAAGAACTTTTATTCAATCATTTTATGGTTCTTTTTTTAATTTTAATGTAGAATCTAAATTTCTGTTTACATCCTTAGGACATAAAGAGAATTGGACAAAAAGCTTTAATACTTTAAACCATAAACAAATAAAAATTGTCAATCAAAAAGAACTCCCCTTTTTAAATGCCCCAAAAAAAAATACTCAGCCTATAACTGCACAATTGAATTCAATTTTAAATTTTGAATATCATCGAATAATATATCAACGTATTCAACGTATAATTTTAAATATACGCGAAAATTTAAATCTTAACGGTCAAATAAAAAATAGAAGTCAAAAATTAGAAAAAAATATACGTCCTTTTATAAAACGTGATTATATTAAACGTGCTAACAATATAACTGGAAATCAAACCGAAAATATTTTTTCAAAAAATTTGAAAAAAAATCTTCTAAACTTTCGTCGTAACTTTATAATTTTAAATAAAGGGTATGAAGAACCATCAATTTATACAAATAATAGTTTGTCCCCCTTTGTACGAAACAATTTTTATTGGACATTAAATCGAATGGAAAACTTATTAAACACTAATAATAATTATACATATTTAAAAAATTTATGGGAAAAATATAAAATTCGTGAAATTAATAAAAACAATAAAACAAAAAAAATGATATTTAGTATTTTTAAAAAATATAATGATCTTTTAAATGATAAAAGATTAATACCACAAAGCGATATTAATCAAAACTTATTAGATCAATTGAACATGAATTTAGAAACAGATTTTATTGCTACATGTTTGCCTGTTGGGCAAACAAAAAACTTTCGTGGCTTCACTACAAGAGAAATCAATATGAATAAGTTTTTAAATTCTTCTCAAAAACTTCGAAAAAATAGTATTTTTTATAATGATAATGCTTTACCCGCGGTTTTGGTACAAGACCAATTAAACCTTCGAAACTCAAATAATAACCAAACGAAAAACTCAAAAGTTATAGTTTCACA
This sequence comes from Kernera saxatilis, assembly GCA_900406395.1. Lineage (NCBI taxonomy): Eukaryota > Viridiplantae > Streptophyta > Magnoliopsida > Brassicales > Brassicaceae > Kernera > Kernera saxatilis. Next base: position 8,637 of record OVAY01000137.1, read on the forward strand.
AGGTAAAATTAAAAAAAATTTGTTAGCAACAAAAAATTATATAGATAAAAGTGAAAAAAAATTAATGAATATAGAAAAAAAATTAAAATTGTTAGGTTTAGCCTCAAATAATTTAATAAAACCCAGTTTTATTATTTTGCTAGATAAAAAAGCCAAGTCCATTTATTATGAAAATAAACCAACTTATAGAAAAACAGCGCGTGTCTTTAAAACAAATGTCTATTCAAGTATTTATAATCTATTTAGAGACCAATCTGTAACTAAACTAAGTGAGCAAAATATAAACAAACGGCCCCGCCCCTTTTTAAATGGGGGTTGGGGGGTAAGGGGGGGGGGAACCCCCTTACCCAAAAAAACCAGCAATAAAATGGGGCCTCCGGCCTCAACGAAATTTTTAAGATTATCCCCTTTAAGTTATAAAAAAATCTATTTTAGATTTTTAAAACAACAATTGTTAATAGAAAACAAGTTTTTTTTACCCTATAATATAAATAAAAAAAATTATTTGGACCCTTTTTATTTAGAAAAACAGCGAAGAATTTATTATAATATAAAACAACAATCGTTATCTAATATTATACCAACCGCCCTTCGGGACAATTTATCAAGTATGAAAATATCAAATAATATTCAAAATTACAATAAATTATCAAGTACCACTTATTGGTGGGCACAATTAAAACTTAATAATTTTTCTGGGACAAATTATCGCTCAAATATTAAAATTGTAGATTTAAATGGAATGTTATATAAAAGCGAATCTATAATAAAGCCTTCAACGCCATTAATTTCTTTTTTATTTCATTTTTGTGCTTTAGCTACTGTAATTTCATTAGGAAGTGTAAAAAGTATAATCAAATTTCATTATATTTTGCTTTCAAAATTATATAAAATAATAAATAAAATTCGTTTTACAAATTTTTTGGGGGTTCCACAAAAGGTTCAAAAAACAAGTTTTAATGTTAAATCCACGCAATATTCCAATAAAGAAAATATAACCTGGCGTTTATCTAAATTAGTGCAACAAAACCAAAAAAATTGTAACCAATTAACAAAAAAATTAGCATTAGAGAACAAATTAGCTTCGCAAGTATATAGTGTTTTCCCCGCAGGCAAGGACTATACAATCGATTTATTAAAAACATTTAAAACTATTAAATTTTTATCATTAAAATATTTATTATCTAATCATATAGATTTTAAATTTGTATTAAAAAATAAAAAAATGCCCCTTTTTCTTTTAAAAAGGGGAGTCCCTTGGACAATTAAAAGCTCCACTTCACCAAATAATACCATGAACCAAACTAAAAATCAATCGAACTATATTTCTCCGAAAGCAAAAAATATTAATTTCTTATTAATTAAAACAAAACCAAAAAAACAAGCTTTCTCTTTTATTAAACCTTATCTAAAAACTAAAATAGTTGGGGATGTTGCTATTAATAATCAAAGCAAAGACGGGCCAAAACAAGTAAATGGTAAAAATAATTCTATTCATTTATCAGATAAAATTAAAATACAAGTCTTATATAATTCAAATAGAAAATTATCAATTGGATTAAATTTAATACATAAAGTTTCTTTTTATACTTATTTATTATTACTTAAAAGTATAGATATTTTAGTAGCACCAGCTTTTTTAGTTTACAAGTTTTTTGAAAAACCAGGAGAATATGTAGTTGAAAATTTAGCTTATAGTTTTTTATTAGAATGGTCTGCCGATTTAATAACAACAATTCCTGATTCTATTGATCCGATAATAACTAATTATTTCTATAAAATTAAACGAAACTTATCTTTTTATGTTTTACTTAATCCAATTATTTTGGATATTCTACCAACAACTTTACTGTGGGTTGAATTATTTACACAAAAAACAATTAACTCAAAAACAATTTGGGGATTCAAAAATCAAAGTAATAATAAAAATTTAAAAAAAATGCTAACAAACTTTATTACCACAATTGAAGCGTTTTTTGTAATTTTTTTATTGAGTATTAATAATAGTATATTACGTCGTTTTGCTAATGCATCAATATCATTGATAACTCAACAAATTACAGCACCTGATTTGGACTGTATAAATCGTCAAAAAAAAGGAATTATATTTTGGGATCTTTGGGGTGAAAATTTAAAAACAATAGCAGAAAAAAATTCAGTTAATATATATGAATTAAGTACTGATAAAGCAGAACAATTAAAATTACTTTCTAATATGCAAAATTTAAAAAATTTAAACCAACAATCAAATAATTTAATAAATATTCAAAATGAGCTAGTTAATAATTATAAAAGCACTAAACGCTTTTATCTACCATTTTTAACCACTCAAACAAAAAATTATTCCCCGATTTCCCTCCCCCCTAAAGGGGGGAGGGAGTTGGGGGGTCCCCCGAAATATCTTTTAAATGGTTTTAAAGTCAAAAAGAACCCTTCAGGGCAAAATAATTGGCTATTTAGTCAAATAAATTTTGGGTTAATTACAGAGTCAATCCGAAGTACAGCATCAAGTCAACGTTGGGCTGTTAATCAGTTTTTAAATTATCAAGGGAAAGATACAGATCTTTTTATAGACCTTCACCCACCACGTACTTTTTCAAACGCTGCAACTTCTCTTAAATATGCTTTTTCAATACAAGCTCCAATTGGAACAATTGTTTGTCAAATTTTTGGAGGTATTTTTTATAAACAAATTAGCAAAAACATATTAGTAGTTCTACATAATTCAAGTCAAAATAATAAAGGATTAGAAAAAAGCTCATTAATTCAAGCAATTGCAGGCGAAACTGAACTAAAAATAATAACAGATAATGCTCATAGATATGCTATGGTTGTTAATGGTGTAGCTGTAGGGATCAAATTATTAAAAGATGTTTTTGAAGCTTTATGTGCTACAGGACCTTGTATTTTTTTAATTGAAGATATTCATGCTATTGGTGAACGCCGCCCTTTTTTAATCGATGAAGCATCCCCAAATTTAACGGAATCTATTTACAACAAAAACCAATCAATGCAAGGATTTTTATTAAAAGAAAAAAACAGTGCATCACGTGAGATTTTATATAAAACCAATAAACATTTATTAACAAATTATAAAAAACCTTATAAAGAATTTAAAAGTTTAGCCAGTAATCATTTTTCATTTACTTTTTTATATCGAGCGTCTAATTTAACAAAACTACGTACAATTGCAATAAATTCAACAGAAGTTCCATTATCCATTCAAGTTAGTCAAAAAGAAAAGGAAAATCAAGATACAAATCTTGATAAAAAAGTAAATTTTAATGATACTAACAATTCTTCAAAAAATACCCCTTCGGGGGTTATGTCTATGTCCAAAGGACATAGGCTATATGGTTCTTTTTCTCAATTAATTAAATCTGTAAAAAATAAACAAAGTTTAATTAATCCACCAGCCTCATCACCTTTTAATTTATTACTTATGAAAGAGTCCACAAAAATGAAACCGAATAAAAGTGTCAAAGAAATGGCATGGTTTGGTCTTCCAGGAGAACAATATTCCTTAATTTCTAAATATAATTATTCGATACGTGTTAAAGTAGCTTTATTAGCTGATTCTGTTTTATCAAATTTATCTGTTAAATTAGAAATGATTACTGATTTACTAGTAATTATTGATAGTGTAAAAGGAAATCGCGGCTTTATTATTTTTGCTACAACCCATTTACCTGATATTTTAGATCCAGCTTTACGTCGACCTGGAAGATTTGATGAAACACTTTCATTACCCTTTATTCCAACTTTATATAGCCGTTGGACAAATTATCGCTATAATATTAAATATTTAATTTCGTCTTTATTTAAACAATATTCAATTCCATTAAATTCTACTTTTAATAAAGGAAGTACTTTAGACTTTTCTAAATATCCAATTTGTTATAATGATTCACAATTAGAAGCTTTATTTCCTATTTATAATTCAATGGTATCATTTGGGCGTAGAGCTTTAAATGTTATATCTATACCTAAAGAACAAAGACAAAAAAACGTTTTTAATAAAATAGATACCAAAAATTATACAACTCAAAAAACATTTATTGATATTACTTTTGCCCATGACAAAATTATGGACAAAAGTCAATCCAAAAAAAGTTTTGATTACTCTCACAAAGCTAACATAATACCAAATTCAATACCCGCTTTTTATTTAATTAAAAATTTTTTACAATTTTCTTATAGTCGTGCTGCGTCATATGCTTCTAACTCAATAGTATCATTAATGCTTTATAGCTCAACAGATATTATTCGCTCCTGCTTTTCGGGCAAAGACATCGTATTGACAAATAGTGTAGAGAATATCAACGAAACACTTTACAATGACCCTCACGAAACGAGGGAAATTCCAATTTTAACGAAAAAAAATAATAAATTAGTATTTGCTCGCAGCAAAGTTGCCTTAAAATGGCCAACAATGTTAAAGGAATCAAATTTAAATAATAATTTTTTAGAAAATTATTCAAATTATTTAAGTTTATTTGGACCAATCAATTTTAATAAAAATTCAATTGGCCAAATTCTTTTAATAAGTTACATAACTTATAAATTTGGTGAAAGTTTTGGTCTTTGTGTCTGTCCTACAGACAAACACAAAACATCCAATTTGAAAAAACAATATTCATTAAGAATTTTATCAAATAAAAAAAGACCCTTTTTAAATGGGGAGTCCCCCTGGNCCCGGACCCCCATTTAAAATGCCCCATAGGGGGGTCCCCCGGGGGCATTTTAAATGGAAAAAGAGAAAATAAAAATACAACCGCTATTCATTCACACAGTTCAGATATTGGGTGTTTTCCCGGAGAGAAAATACANACCCTTTTTAAATGGGGAGTCCCCCTGGGGAAATAAAAATACAACCTCTATTCATTCACACAGTTCAGATATTGGGTGTTTTCCCGGAGAGAAAATACATTTACCCGCCGGTAAAATATTTGCACAAAACACATCAAGTTTCCCTCTTTTATTCAATTTCAACAAAAATTCCGAATGGAAAAATGGACCATCTTTATTATATAGTTATATTCACAAACGTATACCATGCATGGTAAATTCTGAAAAGCTAAAAACTAATTTAAATTTTTCCACTTTTTATTCAAATCAACTTTTACATTTCAATAATAAATATTCTTTGATGGAACCACCAAGTCCACCTATTACTAATATCTTATTACCAGCAAAACGTTATGAAAATTATAAACGATCATTTAAAAACTTTTATAACTTAAATTTTGAAATAAATGCTGTTTCAGAAAAGCTAAAATTACATCAACAACAACGTTTATTAAAAAGATTATATAATTACCCAATCAAAGAATTCTTCCGAAATGAAAAATTTTCTTGGTGGTATAAAGGTACAAAACACTCTTATATTTCTTTTTTATCTCAATCAACTAGCTTTTATCAAAATAATACTCCACTTGCGGTAAAACCGCGTGAAATTATAAACTTTACACAATCATATTTTATTTTTGCTGGAATTGAAAACTTTGTTCAAAAAAATATGGCCTCTTTAAATCAATTTTCATCAATTGATTATGCATATCGAAATATTTTATATAATCGTCATAAAACTTATTTAATTAATCAATGGTGGAATGGACAACAAGGCGAACATAATTTAGAAAGTACTTTTTTAAGTGACATTGATTGGCGATATACTCAAATTAGTAATACCCATTCAAATGATGATATTCAGGTTGACTTTCCAGATTGTGAACAATTTTATAATCCTCGAAATCGTCGTTGGATCTTAACAAAAGGTGATTGGAACTATTGGTTTAATATTGAAGCAGATTTAAATAAAATTTACTCTCATTACATTTATGAAGCATTGACTAAAACTTATAAAAATCTTGATCAAAATCGAGAATTTTTAGATTTCCATTCGGCAAATTTATTAAGTTCGTCTTTTAATTTACTAACTGTTGTTGAAAATACTACTAAACAACATACTTACAGTGGAACCGCAAGTGGAACATTAAAACAAAAAATTGATGTATCTGCCCTTGACACAGATCAAAGAGTAATTTTAAATTTATATAAACGTTTTTTTTACAAACTTTCTGAATAAAGCAACCCCCCCAACTCCCTCCCCCCTAAGGGGGGAGGGAAATAGGGGAAAAATAATCTATTTTTTTAAGTTTTATCAATTAACAAAAAATATTGGGGTCGGGGGGGGGGGGGGGG
>OVAY01000137.1:20307-37522 GCA_900406395.1 Kernera saxatilis
CCCCCCCCCCTTACCCCCGACCCCATAAATTTTTTGCTTTATGCACTCAAAAGCAAATTGATGCGGACAAATGCAAGGATAGACATACAAAGTTATGTTACGTTTTTGTCTTTCCGGAACAAAACCTCTTTGCCTTAGGTAAAAACAGCTATTAAATTTTTCCATGTTTATTCGGTTGTTTCTTTCTTTGGTTATGCCTATTTCCTTTGGGGGTTGATACAGGTTAATAGAAATCCAATGGCAATATTCTTTACTCGTAATGTTATGCACTTGCTTTATGGGTAAACACATAACATTGTGAGCAATTTTTTTATTTTTTAACTTTTTTTTGCCCATAAAACAAACACGCATCATACAAAATAATGAAAATGTTTTTTCTTTAATGATTAGCAATTTAATTATAAAATTTTTAATGTTAATATTTGCATATTTTTTGTGCTCGAAAAAATAACGAATTAATATTTTGAAAAAAAATTGATAAAAATTTAAAAATAAATTTAAATAAACAACAAGAATAGAATGTGGTATATTTTTATTTTTTTTGATTAAGTTTTTTATTAAATAATAATTAATTAAATTGTATGTTTTTATTTTAAAGCTTTTATCATATAGCACATTAACGGCATGGGCTACAAACGTATGCCGCAAAAAAATAAAAAGGCAAATTCGTAATTTATGAAAATAAATAAAGTTTGGATTGACTAGGAAATATTGTCTATAAGAATATTTATTAACGGTTTTGTACTTTTGTGCAAAGCTTAATTGACAACAACCAAATGCAAATTTAGCTCGTATATTTTTCCAAGTAGAACTATTTTCCCAAACTTTTCTATTGGATATTATTATTTTAGAATTTGGGATCATCCTCGTTTTGTGAAAATAATAGATACGAGTGAAAAAACTATTTAATAAAGGTTGTTTAATATAATTTTTGGTACTTATTACACAATTTTTTATAAATTTAAAAGCTTCAATAGATTTATTATGCACATTTATTTTTTGAGACGTTCTGTCAAAAGAAATTTGAAAACTGTATTGTTCAAATTGGGTTACTTTCTGTATAAAAGTTACATTTTGTTTTTGCAACTGTTTAAAAGATTGATTAACCCCAGGAAGCAAAATTAATCTCTGATTAAAAAATAAAAAATTATCTTTATAAAAAAATTGATTATTTTTGTATTTTTTTAGTTGCAATAAAAAAGAACTAATTCTTAAACTTTGTCGCTTATTAGTAACATTAAAGTTTAAAACTAAAAGTTTTCTAAGATCTTTGTCTGTCTGAATAACTAATTGGAGAGGTTGTTTTGTTTTTATAAATTTGGGAGACCCTTCATTTAAAAAGGGGTCTCTCTGGGACAAATTTATAAAAACAAGAGACGGGTATATTTGTTTTGAGCACATATAGGATTGATTACAAGAACCACTACTTGGTTTCACAAATCTCGAATATAAACTCCATAACTTATACTTGGTTTTATAAAAATAGAAATTTTGATAATGTGTCATAAAAAATATTATTTGTTTTAGTTAACTTTTGCAAGTTAACAAATTATTAGGTGATTTTGGAAAAAGTTAATTTATTCCAAAAATATAACGTCTTATATAAATTAGTGTAACTAATTTATAAAACTTTATTGCTTTTATGTATATATTGCAAAGAGTTTACTTGCTTTTAAATGTGGCCATTAGCTTAGTTAATTTTTTGAAGTAGAGGTCAAAGAATCTATAAAAGTATTTAGCGTTTATATAATTTTTAGATTATTCCTGGTTTCACACGTGGACAAAAAATTACGTATTATTACTACATTTAGCGTTACCCGTAGCAAAACTTCAGGCAAAAGTTTTCCCCTTATAAAAGGGGCCATTTAAAAAGGCAATTTTTTAAATTATTATTACAAAATACGCCTTTTTTGATGAACTTTTTTTTTGTATTTGATATAAAACTTACACTAATTGGTCTAGTTAATTTTATTGGCCATTAATTTACTAACCATATAATGGAAATATATAAATTTTGGTCAAATAAAATAATACAAAAAGTATTTGTTTATAAAAATAGATTATTACAACACTAAACTTGGTAGGTTAAACATCAATATAGACACACGGCACATTTAATATACTAAAATTTATTGGATTTTTAATCTATTTGTTATTAAATATTGGTTAAATATTAAACGATTATAAATAAAGGACTAAAAGCATTTACTTAGCTAATAGATAAAACTGAAAAAATAATAAACAAACTTTTTAAAAAATAAATGTTTATTTTTTAAAAGTATTAAAAGTATTAAAAGTATTGGGGGGACCTCCCCCAATTTTTTAAAATATTTAGTTTTTGTTTTGGGGACCCCCCCCAATTTTATTTTATAAGGAGCAAAAAAATGTTGCAGATAAATAACATTTCATAATAACTTTTACTAAACAGAACTTGCAGCAAAATAGAACATGTAGCATATTTGCAGTTACTAAAATTTTTAATTATTAAAATAAAAAAAAAAACGATATAATATATTTTATAATAATAGTTTAAAAAAATTATTCTTTATAAAAGCGCAAATATTAAAAATACTGTTTTCATTTTAAATTTAACAGCAAATTTTTTTAATTCTCTTTTAGTTTAATAACTTAGTAATAAATAAACTACTAATGTTTGTAGCCGCTAGGTAGTTGTATTTAACCTGTAACTTGTTTGAGTAAGTTTTCAGCTTCTCAAGGATTTAAGAAATAAACTTACAAATAAACACTAATTACTAATAATTAGTGTTTATTTGCAGCAAACGTGATTTTTTAGTACAAGCTGACAATTTGGCAAGTACTGCAAAAATCTATAAAACACTTGCTTGAATAAAGATTGATAGTTTGATTATCAGTAATACATTTATTGCCCACGGCTTTAAAAAAGCCGTGGGCAATACATTATTATTTAAAGCGGATGAGATTTTATTTTGTGCAAAAATATTGAAAAATTATAAAAAAAAAACGTTATAAAACTAAATAAACGCCATTTTTTACAAACTAAAAAAAGTTTTATATGCAACTTAATTCTGAAAATCGCTCAAAAAATTTTTATACTTCTTATTCCAAATTGTCAGAAATACGATTAATTACTATTGGTTATGCAACACCTACTTGTATAAAAAAATGGGCCGAAAAAACTTTACCTAATGGCAAAATATTTGGTGAAGTTTTAAATGCAAATACTCTTCATTATAAAACTTTTAAACCTCAAAAAGGAGGTTTATTTTGTGAACGCATTTTTGGACCTTTAAAAAATTTTGAATGTGCTTGTGGTAAATCTTTTAAATCTAAAAAAAATTCTTTACTGAAAAAAACAGCCCAACTAAATTCATCTAATTGGTCTAATCTAAAAATGCAAGACACACAAGACTATATAGACAAATCTTTCTCGATGTCTAAAGGACATAGACTGTTTACAAAAAGCAATGCATCAGGTTCAAAAGCTTTTAGTACTATGCAATCTGTTTTTGGAAACCTGGGGTTTTATGCAAAAAAAAGAGATTATTGTGATATTTGTGACGTAGAATACACTTGGTCAGTTATTCGACGATATCAATTAGGTTACATTAAATTAGTATCTCCTATCATACATATTTGGTATTTAAAAGGAATGCCAAGTTATTTATCAATTTTATTACAAATGAAACGACGCTCTTTAGAATCAATTGTTTATTGTTCAAAAACACCCACAATTGAATATGCTATAAAAGGCCCTCCTATTATTTTAGATAGTGCTCATATTATTTCAACATGGAAAAAATTAAAAAATCAAATTCTTAAACCATCTTTAGTTCAATCCATTACGACGGCAAAAAAAGCTCCCTCCGGGCAATTAAAAACTATATTCTCGGAGGGGGTAAGGGGGGTTTGGGGGGTAAGGGGGGGGGGGACCCCCCCCCCCCCCCCCCTCCCCCCCCCCCCCCCCCCCCCCCCCCCCCCCCTTACCCCCCGACCCTAAAAAAAAGGATCAAAGTTTGCCAACTTTGGTGAAAAATACACTACTCGAAATAAATCCAGCTTCAATACCTCTAAATCAACCAAAGTTAAATAGTCAGATTTTACAGTTTGAAAATTTGAAAATTAATAAAATTGCAAAACGCCAATTAATTGAAACAAAACTGAAATCTTCTATCAATGTACAAAAAGCAATAGAAATAAATAATCCTCAAAATATCAATTTGTTGAAAAATGATTTTAGTGTTAATTACCAAATCAAGAGTCCTCCACATTGGCTTACAGGGTTATGCTTAATAGATTTATGTACTGAGTCTATTAAACATTTATCTGCTGTTTCGCCGCAAGCAAAAGCAAATAATTGGTATTCTTTTTTAACCAGTTCAACAATACAACTAAAAATTTTTAATAGTATAATACCTGTAAATCCATTTCCCCGCAGGGGCCCTACCCCGAAGGGGGGGCAAAATAACAAATTACAAATTGCAAAGACTTACCCAATAAATTTTTTTCTTTCCAACAATCCAATTCAATCTGTATTAAAAAATTATACAGAAAACTTTTTTTCGGCATCACAAAAAGTTAAAATACGTCATTTAAAAATTTTAAGTACAATAATTCATCAACAAAAAAAATATAAGGATGTGCAAACAACAACCGCTGGTAGAACTGTTAAGCCCCACGGAACATATAATTTTGATTATTTGTTTCCCGCATTTTTTATGTCACAAGGCCATATCGACACGCAAAATATTTGTGTGCCTAAAATTGTCAAAACAATGTTAGAGAATAGTTTTATTTTACGAGGCTATTCAATACCTTTCTATATTCTTCTAAAATTAAATTTATTTTCTCAAAGAACAATTTCTAAAAAATTTATTGATGAAGCTTGGAAAAAATTATCAGAAACAGCTTTAAAGGTAGCTTTACTTCGTATTAATAAGTTAATAGATAAAATCTATTCCCCAGAGGGGCAAAAAAAATTAATTCAGTGCAAAATTATATCTATCCTCAAAGGGAATAAAAATAGTAAAATGTATAAGTTTGATAAAGAAAGCTTAGTTAAGTGGCTTTTATATAAAAAAACAATAGTAGCCCATCACACGCCTATTCATAATTTTCTACAATTCTTTAAAAATAAAAGTTTATTTAATAAAAACTATTTATTAAATAAGACTTTATGTAAATGGGGGACTGAACAAGCTTTGCTTTTTTATTCTACTATATCCAGAAAAACTAATGTTTTATCTATTCCCAAAGGGGATAGACATTTATTTGCAGTAACTTCAAAGTATATGCTTTTTAAACATAAACGTACTATTAATTCGAGTAATCAAAATATTGCCGTAAAAAGCAAAAAATTAAAAAATTTCAATAGCGTTATTATTAAACGTTTAAAATCATTAAAAAAAAAATTATCAAAATTAGCAATGCTTTTGGTTGATATTAAAAACAATCTTTCCGGAGGGGCCTTTTTTTCTTCGAAAAAAAAAAGTTATTCGCTACAAAATATTAGTTCGTCAACATCAACAAAAACTTGGTTACATAAAAAAAAGTTAAATTTAAAACTTATACAACGTTTTGTTTCTATAAAAAATTTTTTTATTCAAAAACAACTAAGTTTAAAATTAATCAAACGTCTTTTTTCAAAGAGTTCTCGACTAGAGCTTATAATTTTAGGCCCCAATTTCCCTCCCCCCTTTAGGGGGGAGGGAGTTGGGGGGTCCCCCAAAAATTATAAAAAAATCGAATTGATAAAAAAAAAGAATAAAGTTATTCAGAAACGTATTGAAAGTATTGAAAAAATACACGAAAGATTACAAAATATTTCAATGATATTAAATCAACATTTTATTTCTATTAAAAAACAATTAAAAATTCAAAATAGAAACTTTGACAAAAATGAAGGTCAATTGATAAAAAACACATTTTATATAAAGCAAGTAACTCATACGAAGCTATCAACTTTAAAAATTAATGGAAAATCGGTAAATACTACGAATAGCTTACTTTTAACAAAATTTTTAAATTTGATATCTGGTAACAAAAAAAAGTTTTATTCTTTTTTTGCGCCATATTTGGCCTACAAGCAAACACAAGTAGAAAATTACCAATATGTTAAAGATGTAATTTTCGAGGAAAAAATTAAATCATCTGTTACTCGGGGCAAAACTCCAAGTACGGGCAATAAAAAATCAAAAACAAAGTCATACTATTTAAAAAAAGAAAAAAACTTAGATCAATTGTTTGACTCACTACAATTTAATATAAAACCAGATATAAAAACCTTTTTAGAGCGTGGATTTCAATCAAAAAAAGAGAAAATAGCGTTTACTAAATCTTATGTTACATCAATGTCCTTGGGGCATAAACAAAGTTTTTATTCTTTACTACCTTCAAACAATAAAACTGGTTTAACCCATAAGGTTCCGTCTAAACTTAAAATGGAGAAACAAACAGCAAATAAAAAATTTGAACCTTTTTTCCCCGAAAAAACCACATTTTATAAGGGGGCAAATTTATTTATTAAAAGTCATTTTTATTTAGATTTATATACTTTATCTAATTTCTCACGAGATTTTTCAATTTTTAAAATTTCACAGTTTTTAGCAAATTATTATTTTAAAAAAGTTGGGGTCCAATTCCCCAACTCCCGCCCCCCTAAAGGGGGGCGGGAAATCGGGGAAATCGAAACAAAAAATATAAAACTAACGCGCAATCAACCCCCTTATTATAAACCGTTTATGCTCAAAGAACATAGCAAGATATTTACAAACACCCATAAAATGTACAAATATTTACACAAACGTCCTAAAAGTATATATAAAAAATTAAGTCATTTATTTTTTAAATTAATTATTCAAAATGATTTGTTGAAAACTTCAACACAAAGAAAATACAAAATTTGGTCTTTTTTTAAAATCTTATCTAATGCAAGCAATTTTTCTAGGAAAATACCAGTTTGTTATAAAAATTCTTTATTACCAATGATTCGTTTTTATAAATCGGCAAAGCAAGTTAATAATCAATTGTCTGATAAGCATCAAAAACATTTTGATATGATGTTTAATAAAAAAATCAAAAAGCAAAGTTTAAATAGACATACAAAGTTGGTTTATTCTTATTTTGAAATATTCAAAAATAGTCTTAATAAAAAACTAACTAATGAATTTATAACTCGATTAGGCTTTGTTAATAAAAATGGATCGTCATACTTTTTAGGAAAATTTTTTGTTGATAAAAAAATAGTTCCAATAAATTTTACAGAATGGTTTGTTTATTCAATTGAAAATCCTTCTTTTACAACAAATTTCCCCGCGGGGCATTTTTTTGGTCCCGAAGGGAGTAACAACTATTTTTGGCGTGGATTTGAATTTGAAGAAAATTTAAAAGGTAACCCTTTAAAACTTAGTTTTGATAAAATTCTTTTAAATAATCAAATTTTGCGTAGCTTCTTTGTACGTGAAGCTAATTCAAGTTTCACTTTAATACCATCCAGTATCATTTATTCAGGTCAATTTGCTTCCAATTCAAATAAAGATACACTTTATATAGATAAACAAAGAGTCCCTATAATCAGAACAATTTCAAACCAACCAACTATGCAAGAAAATGAACGCAACTCATTGAGTAAAGTCCATTTTTTGTTGAGTCAAAGTAATGCTTCTATAAAAAATAAGTACTTTTCGGTAAATAAATGGACCAAACCTACTTATTCAAGTGTCTCTATTTCATTACTAAATACACAATTAATTTCAAAAAGTAACCAGCACCCAAAAATACACTTAGGATCTAGAGGTATATATTTACAAAATACCACAATTAAGTCTTTTAGGTTGATCAAAAAACTGTATAATAATTTTTATTCAATTTTTCATAGAGCTAAATGGCCATCGGATATTAGCTGGAATTTATTTTATCTTTTTATGACTTCTCCTTGTGAAAATAATGAAATTATTATTCCAAATTACAAAAAACAATTAGAACCTGTTGTACCTTGGTCTGATGACCGTTTTAGCCCTTCGGGCAAAGACTTAATATTAAGCAATAATTCACAATTAAGTGAAATATCAAGTACTCAATTTGATATTAAAAATAGTGTGTTTTTTTCCGGACCCGGCATTGTCAAAGAATTACTAAATGAATTTAATATTAATGAATTATATAAAATTAATTACCATAATAAAATTTTGTTAGCAATTGAAAATAAAAAAATTGCAGATTTGAAGAAAAATCTTTTTATTCAGAAAAAAATTCTAAACAAAAAAAAATGGAAAAAATTAAAAAAACTTTATAAACGTAGATTTTTCTTTGTTAGAAAAGCAAAACTAGTACGTACTCTTTTTAAAAAAGAATCATATCTTCAAGAAACAATATTAACTTTTTTACCAGTTTTACCACCAGAATTAAGACCTATTGTTAAAATGGGGAATCAAATTGCTTCTTCAGATTTAAATCGTCTATATCAACGTGTCATTTATCGTAATGATCGGCTAAAAAAATTTTTAAAAGATCCAGCTACAAGTCATTCTTTTGAAATGAAGTATGCACAACGTTTATTACAAGAAGCTGTTGATAATTTAATTCAAAATAGTAATAATGGCATTGCAGCAGAAAAAGATTCGCGCGGACGTTTACTAAAATCATTGTCAGACAATATTAAAGGGAAACAAGGCCGATTTAGACAATATTTATTAGGAAAACGTGTAGATTATTCTGGACGTTCTGTTATTGTTGTTGGACCAAAATTAAAATTACATGAATGTGGTCTTCCAAAAGAAATGGCCTTAGAACTTTATTTACCCTTTTTATTAAAAAGAATTTTAAATGAAAATTTAGCTCGTACAGTTATAGGTGCTAAAACCCTTATTAAAACAAATCCTGCTTTAATCTGGGAATTATTACGTGAAATAATGCAAACCTGTCCAGTTTTATTAAATCGGGCACCAACTTTACATCGTTTAGGAATACAAGCTTTTCAGCCAAAATTAATAGAAGGGCGCGCTATTTTACTACATCCCTTAGTTTGTTCAGCGTTTAATGCCGATTTTGATGGTGATCAAATGGCAGTACATGTTCCTATAACAGTTGAAGCACGCGCCGAAGCTTGGAAATTAATGTTATCACGTAATAATATTTTGTCACCAGCTACTGGTGATCCTTTAGCAATACCAAGCCAAGATATGCTATTAGGATGTTATTATTTAACAATTAATTTATTAAATAGGAAAACACAAAATACTCAAAAAAAAAAATTTCCCCTTTTAAAAAAAAGGGGGGGCTCTTATTTTTCCAAAATGGAAAATGTTTTAAAAGCTTATGAACTAAAAGTTCTTGATTTACATTCAAATATTTGGTTAATATGGAATCATTTAATTGAAAATGGTTCAGATCAAGAAGAACCAATTGAAATTCGCATTGATTCTTATGGGAATAGAAAAGAAATTTATAAAAAGTTTCAAAAAACTTATAACTCAAAAGATAATTTTTGGACACAGTATATTTTAACAACTCCCGGTAAAATCTTATTTAATAAAATTATTCAAAATTCATTAGACTCCAGCCACCGCTTTATTCATACCTACCACGTAGATTAAAATAATTATACAAAGAGCTCCTATAAAGCATATTCATTCTATTATACAATAGCATAACAATTTTTGGTTGTTTGCCTAGGGCTATAAAAATGATATACTTGTGAAAATTATCTAAATTACTATTTCCATGTTACGTTAAAAACAATTGGCAACGCGAATTGTTTTTAACGTAACATGGGCTTCACAACTTTGTTGTGGGTTTTATAAAAATAAAATTATTTGCAATGGGTTATTTATAAGAAGGGTATCAAATATTTATAATATTTGAACTGTTTATAAGAAAAACATTTATATAACTTGAAAAAAAAAGTTATACTTATTTAT
Organism: Kernera saxatilis; assembly: GCA_900406395.1. Taxonomy (NCBI): domain Eukaryota; kingdom Viridiplantae; phylum Streptophyta; class Magnoliopsida; order Brassicales; family Brassicaceae; genus Kernera; species Kernera saxatilis. The sequence goes on from OVAY01000137.1 coordinate 30,204, forward strand.
GAGAAGAAAAAATAAATAATCGAATTTGTAGCTAGCTTGTAATAAATTGATTTAATTATTTATTAAGCTAGTATTGGCCTTTTTGATTCTCAGTTATAACAAATTTATAAAAATGATTACTCTCGCGATGCAAGGGCAATACCAGATTCAATAATTTTTTTTGACAAATTTTTTTCGAATTGCTTTAACCTAGTTAATTTTTTTTGTTATAGCACATAACTTTGTGACTACAGTTTTGCCGTAGGAAAAAGTTAAAAGTATGCTCCTACTTTTTTAACTCTGTTTGTGTTTGTGCACAACTTGACTGTGAGTAAGCAAAAATTTAAAACTATTAATAATTTACCTGCAATAAATAAATTACAATGACCACACATTTTATATGTAGTTTTTTTTCAAAACAAGTTAAAAAAAAAAATTAAAAATATAAGTTTTAGTAAATAAAGAATGAACCATATTTCCCCGAAAAAAAATTTGTTTGAATTAAAAAAAAAAATGATTATAAAACAAAATTCTTTTTTTAAAACAATTCTTTTATCTCTTTCAGTGGTTTTAGCCATCAATTTATCAGCTCCATTAGCAAATGCTTACCCTATTTTTGCGCAACAAAACTACGAAAACCCTCGTGAAGCCAATGGTCGTATTGTTTGTGCAAACTGTCACTTAGCTCAAAAACCTGTAGAATTAGAAGTGCCTCAAGCAGTTTTACCAGATACTGTTTTTGAAGCTGTAATTGAAATTCCATATGACGAACAAGTAAAACAAGTTTTATCAAATGGTAAAAAAGGAGATTTAAATGTTGGAATGGTTTTAATTCTTCCAGATGGTTTTGAATTAGCTCCAGCGGATCGTATTCCAGAAGAGATTAAAGCTAAAGTTGGTAATCTTTATTACCAACCGTATAGTCCAGAGAAAAAGAATATTTTAGTAGTTGGACCAGTTCCTGGTAATAAATATTCAGAAATGGTTGTACCTCTTTTATCTCCAGATCCAGCAACAAATAAAAACGTATCATATTTAAAATATCCGATTTATTTAGGTGGAAATAGAGGACGTGGTCAAGTATATCCAGATGGTAGCAAATCTAATAACACCGTATTTAATGCTTCAGTTGCTGGGCAAATTACAGAAATTAAAAAAATTGAAACTAAAAAAGGTGGTTACACTATTTCAATTCAAAAAGCTGATGGTGAGGTCGTTGTAGAAAAAATCCCTGGTGGCCCTGAAGTTATTGTTAAAGAGGGTCAAAATGTAGTAGGAGATCAACCTTTAACAACTAATCCAAATGTTGGTGGCTTTGGCCAAAAAGACGTTGAAATCGTGCTTCAAAATCCAACACGCATCCAAGGTCTTTTAGTTTTCTTTGTGTTTATCTTATTAGCACAAGTATTATTAGTATTAAAGAAAAAACAATTCGAAAAAGTTCAATTAGCAGAAATGAACTTCTAAAAAAATTATTTTTTTGTTTAATTTAAGTACTGGATTTAGTAATATAATCGATTTAAAAAATTAATTATATAGTGTAAAACCTACGCTTTTGTTGTAAGTTTTTACACTAATTTAACATTCATTGAATATAAACGCCCACTGTTTGATGTGGACAGAATATTAGAATTATTACTAAGTTACTTTTGAGTAGACTCGCAGCAATGCTGCGAGTCTACTCAAAAATGGACTTACATGCACTTACAAATAAATAATGCCCCACCCATAATAATCTGCGCTTTGACGCGGACGCTAGTTTTAATAAATTGGCATAACCAATTTATTAAAACAGCCAAAACAAGAAAATTATAAAACTTCTAATTTAGTAACTGCTTCTTGCAGTCCTTCTGTTATAAAAAGTAATAAGTCCAAGCAATCAAACATTTTTAAAAATATTTTGTTTAAAAGTTGTAGGTGTAAGTTTAGATAACAAATATTCCTATAATTAAAAACAGTGTTTTTTATTTTGCCCCGTATAAAATGGGCGTTTGAAAGCACCTTTATATTCGTAACTAAAGTATGCGGTTATAATAAAATGGCTTGCCATTACTTTAAATATTCAAAAATAAATAATACAGAAAATAATAATATTTATTATTAATAATTTGTTATAAAAGTCTTATTATTTTATTTTATAATAATTATAAAATAAGCCTATAAAAAAAATAATAAACTAAAATTGCGCAATAATTTTAGTCTATTTGAGGTCACCAAGACGCTAGTGACAGAATAAATTCCGAATAAATTCCTCCCCTTTTATTTTAAAAGGGGCCATTTAAAAGGGCAAATTAAATTTTGTCTATGGCAAATCTGCGGACAACCAATTCTGTTTGGTTTACAAATATTTGCTAAAAAAAAGCCATATAATTGTCAAACAAAGAGTTTAATTTATTCAAAAAATCAAAGTAAAAACTATTTAAAATGTCTGTTACAAAAAAACCTGACTTAAACGATCCTGTATTACGTGCTAAACTTGCAAAAGGGTTTGGTCATAACACTTATGGAGAACCAGCTTGGCCAAATGATCTTTTATATATTTTCCCAGTAGTAATTTTTGGTACATTTGCTTGTTGTATTGGTTTAGCTGTTTTAGATCCAGCTGCTATGGGTGAACCTGCAAATCCGTTTGCAACACCATTAGAAATTTTACCTGAATGGTATTTTTACCCAGTTTTTCAAATTTTACGTACAGTACCTAATAAATTATTAGGTGTTTTAGCTATGGCGGCCGTGCCGCTTGGATTAATCTTTGTTCCTTTCGTTGAAAGTATAAACAAATTTCAAAATCCTTATCGCCGTCCTATTGCAACTATTCTATTCTTATTAGGAACACTTGTAGCAGTATGGCTAGGTATTGGGGCTACATACCCAATTGATGTTTCTTTAACACTTGGTTTATTCTAAATTCCCCGCCCCATAGGGGCCCTACCCCAAAGGGGGGGAAAGGGGGATTTACAGCAATAAGAGTATAAAAATTCTAAGTCTTTGTTATAAGAATTATAATTTTAACTTTTATTCCACTTATTGTAAAGTCTTAGGCTTGACAACTAGAAATCAAAGTCTTTAAATATAGTGGAAATTTCTATTTTAAATAAACAGTATATGCCTATATTATAAATACGTTAAGCTCACGTTTTTATAAAATGCAAAGCCGCGGAGTATTTATAACATGGGCATATTTTTATTTATTAATGCTAAATTAACAAGCCTCTTGTAAAAATCGATGCTCTGCTCTTTTTTTCCAGAAAAAGAGCGCAGCTCCCCGAAAAAAACTGTGGGTTTTTTACTAGTTTTTTGTAAACAGATCGATTATAATAAATATTATTAAAACTAAATATTATTGCACGCAATTAAAAAAAACCACTTTTTAAATGGGACCCCCCTTTTTTAAAAAGGGCAGGGCAACATTGTTGTGGGCTTTTTTGGGCAAGGCATTCACTTTACTAAAAGAGCCCATCGTCTAAAGGATAGGACATCGATCTTCTAAATCGTAAATGTAGGTTCAATTCCTACTGGGCTCATTGAAATTATCTGCAGCAAAATCGCAGACAATGTTATGCTTGCTATTTTGTGTTATAAATTATAGAAAAAACCTTAAAATCTATGAGTATTGCACAATGAACCAAAAATAAACTTACTAAATACGCTTATTTTCAAATAATCAATTGTTTCGACATAAATATAGAAGTTTTTTAAACCCCCCCCATTTTATAAGGAATAAACAAAAAAAACAAAATTTACCCCGATTTCCCTCCCCCCTAAAGGGGGGAGTTGGGGGGTCCTCTAAAATAAAATAAAACTGACTTTTTAAATTAAAAGCTTGCTTTTAAAAAAAGTTGTGGGTAAAGCAAGATTATATTTTAAATTGTAAGCCCCATTTTATACGGGGAAAATATAAATAGTTTTTATATTGACATTTTTAATTTTTTGATTTAATATTATTAAGTATAAAAAATAAGTTTTTAAAAATGCTTGCTTAGCTCAATTCGGTAGAGCACTGGTTTTGTAAACCCGTGGTTATCGGTTCAAGTCCGATAGCAAGCTAATTTAATTATACGTGGTTTTAAAAGCCATATAATTATATGGCTTTTAAGATAATAATATGTCTTTCTTAAAAAAATTATTTTTATAATTTACGGGAATATATGTGTGTCTTACATTTTTATATATCTAGAAACGGCACCTCATTTTATAAATAAAAAGTATTTATAAACATAAAAGCCGAGCGCGTTGATATATTAAGTTTTTATCCCGTAGGAACCAATAAAAAAGCATTTTATATAAAATGCTCTATCCACAATTTTGCCCCTTATAAAAGGGGGGGGTCCCATTTAAAAAGTGGTTTTTATGGCGTAAACTTTAGTTTGAGTTTTTTAGACACTTTTCAATTTTGAGACGATTGCTAAAATTAAGTTATTATAAAAATAACACTATACCCACAGCTTTATTGTGGACCATTATAGCTATAGCACTGTTAGTTAATTGTAACTCAGCAATATAAAATGTGATTTTATCATAATAAATATCAGTCAACATTGTTGTTTGTTAGGTTATGATTTGTCTGCGGCAAAGACGTGGATACTACCTACCCAAATATACACTTAACCACCCCTTTCTCCCAAAGGGGGGGGTGGTCAATTGCCCTCCCGTAACCTCTTTGATTTTTTAAAAAAGGGGGAGCGGTTATATAAAAATGTCCCGGAGGGACCCTCTGCATTTTTATAGGGAGCAATTTATTAATGAATTGTCTATGCCAATTTTAAAAATTGATTTCAGCATAAAAACCCATTAGTAACCCCCCACCCCCATTTAAAAAGGGGAGTTTAAAATAAAATGAAGAGTATTTTTGCGTATATTGGTTTATACAAAAACTAATTTTATCTAACTCCTCCTCTTTTTTATAAAACACCCCAACCCAAAGGGTTAGGAACATTATTTAAAAATATTATAAGTATTTAAGGCAAAGTTGTTAACAAAGTACAAAGATGTTATTTAATGTTTGCTCGTGGCTTATAAAAGCTACGTACAGAACCTTTTTTATATGAAATTAGCTTATTGGATGTACGCAGGACCCGCGCATATAGGCACTTTACGTGTTGCAAGTTCTTTTAAAAATGTACATGCTATAATGCATGCACCTTTAGGAGATGATTATTTTAATGTAATGCGTTCTATGTTAGAAAGAGAAAGAGATTTTACACCAGTAACAACAAGTATAGTAGATCGTCATGTTTTAGCACGGGGTTCACAAGAAAAGGTAGTTGAAAACATTACAAGGAAAGATAATGAAGAGTCACCGGATTTAATTATATTAACTCCAACCTGTACCTCAAGTATTTTACAAGAAGATTTGCAAAATTTTGTTAATCGAGCTTCTCTGTCTGATTCTTGTTCCCAAAGGGGTCTTTCGGACGAAAACAGAGCAACAAGTGATGTGATTTTAGCTGATGTTAATCATTATCGAGTTAATGAATTACAAGCTGCCGATAGAACATTAGAACAAATAGTACGTTTTTATTTAGAAAAAGAAAAACTAATTTCCCCTTATAAAATGGGGGTAAGGGGGGGTTCCCCCCCCGACTCTAATAATTTTTTAGGAACAAAAACAAAAAAGCCATCGGCTAATATTATTGGAATATTTACGTTAGGTTTTCATAATCAACACGATTGTCGTGAATTAAAGCGCTTATTAAATAATTTAGGTATCGATGTTAATGAAGTAATACCAGAGGGAGGCTCTGTTAAAAACTTAAAAAATTTACCAAATGCTTGGTTTAATTTAGTACCATATCGTGAAATTGGTTTAATGACCGCTATTTACTTGGAAAAAGAATTTAATATGCCTTATGTAGCTATAAGCCCAATGGGTATTATTGATACAGCTGTTTGTATTCGTGAAATTCAAAAAATTCTGAATCAATTATACTCTCCGCAAAGTGGCGAACATATTAATTTAGGATCCCATAGTCTTAATACGGAAGATAGAGTAAATACGCAACACAGTACTATTTCATTAACTAACAAAACTCAAACAGAACAAACTTTAACAACTACAAAAAATGATAAATGTGCAGAACACATTCATTTAAATTTTGATTTTGAAAATTATATAGAAAATCAAACTCGTTTTATTTCACAAGCTGCTTGGTTTTCACGCTCCATTGATTGCCAAAATCTTACTGGAAAAAAAGCTGTTGTTTTTGGTGATGCAACACATGCCGCCGGTATTACTAAAATATTAGCGCGCGAAATGGGTATTAAGGTTGTTTGTAGTGGAACTTATTGTAAACATGATTCTGATTGGTTCCGAGAACAAGTTTTTGGTTTTTGTGACCAAGTTTTAATAACGGATGATCATACTCAAGTTGGAGATATGATTGCAAAATTAGAGCCATCTGCTATTTTTGGAACACAAATGGAAAGACATATTGGAAAGCGTTTAGATATTCCTTGTGGTGTTATTTCAGCTCCTGTTCACATTCAAAACTTTCCTTTAAGTTATCGCCCTTTTTTAGGTTATGAAGGTACAAATCAAATTGCTGATTTAGTTTATAATTCATTTAGTTTAGGTATGGAAGATCATTTATTAGAAATTTTTTCTGGGCATGATACAAAAAAACCGATTACTAAAACACTTTCAACTGAAGTCGAATTTAATTGGGATTCTGAAGCTTTAAAAGAACTTTCTAATGTACCTGGGTTTGTGCGTGGAAAAGTTAAACGAAATACGGAAAAATATGCACGTCAAAATTCTATTCCATCAATTACACTTGATGTTTTATTTGCCGCAAAAGAAGCACTTTCAGCTTAATTGTTTATAAACATAAAAATTTAATGTTATGTTTAGTTTAGGCCTGGAAGGTCAAAGACTCTTTGCCTTCGGTAAACACAAACATAACCGCAGCAATTTTTATTGTTACACATTTAGCTTAACAGATGGCTATTGTTTGCCTTTGGCAAACAATAGCCATCTATTTTAACTTAATTTGACACAATAAGACTATCTAAAGTCACTAAAAAGATTAGTCTTATTTAGTATGTTTATTTTATCCATTTCTTAAAAACTTGCTTATTTATTTAAATCGCTGTAATATTTATTTACTATTATAAAAATAATAGAGCTTGTAGCTCAGTGGACTAGAGCTTTTGGCTACGAACCAAAAAGTCGGGGGTTCGAATCCCTCCTAGCTCGCTTAAATCAAATTAGAAATACTTCCAGATTTTTAGAGGGGGCATCGCATAGTCTAACTATGCTTGTAGCAAACTATAAGACTTTACAAAAAAATTAAAACCTTTCGAACCCCATTTAAAAAGGGTAAGGGGGGTCGGGGGGGGGG
>OVAY01000137.1:52702-74028 GCA_900406395.1 Kernera saxatilis
GGGGGGGGGGGGGGCAAAATAATTTAAATGTCAGAATTAATTTCATTTTTTGCTAAATGATTGAATACCCCCACGGCTTTGTTTTTTTTAAGTCGTGGGTCTAGAATTTTTATAAAAGGTCATAATAAAAACGCTCTGTGTTTTTATGTTTTTCTATACAGTAGGCTGTTGTTATGTGTTTATAAGTTAACTACGCCTACTTATAAACACAAATGTTTGCAGTAAAAAATTCCTGCGGGTAAATTTGGCTAACTTATTTAAAAAAATGTAACATAGACATTAGTATTTTTTTTAAGGCATCATTAAAAAGCAGGTATTTTTATTATTAGTTAAAAATTAAATGATTATTATTAATATTATACCCTAACTGTTTAATATAACCAACAATTTATTGGTTAAAATATCGATTCTAAAACTCCCCTCTTTTAAAATGAGATTTTTTGCCTGAATCTATTATAATAAAAAAAATTAATATTGTTATGTTTTTGTTGTGGGCGGAGAGAAACGCAACAAAAACAAGGTGCTTGCGCTTTAATTGTACCACGGTTTTGTTTTTTTTTTAAGACATGGGTATAGTATTAAATAGTTGTACATTTCCATGCTTTTGTTTTTTATAAAATTGGCCCATAAAAAGATTATGGGCCAATTTTATAAAAAACAAATCAACTATGAGACCATCTATAGCTAAGCAGTTTTTGGTACGAGAATAGACTACAACTGTTACTGTTGTAGTCTAGACCATTGAGTTTGTTTACCTCAATAAGTGAGAAAAACCAATATCGTTCGTTTTATAACTACGTGTTTAAAATAGTCACACTTAGTAGAATAATATAGGCAACAATTGTCTATTTAATTTAAAAAAAGAAGGCCTCATGTTGGCAGCTTTGTAAGAGCAAAAATTATTTACGTTTTGCTTTTTTATCGTTTTTTACATGACCACGATAAGTACGAGTTGGAGAAAATTCACCTAATTTTTGTCCAACCATTTGATCAGTAATAAAAACTGGAATATGTTCACGCCCATTGTAAACACCTATTGTATGCCCAATCATAGGAGGAACAATCATTGAAGAACGTGACCAAGTTTTAATTACTACTTTTTTTCCCATTGTGTTTAATTTTTCTACTTTTTTTAATAAATGACTTGCAATAAAAGGACCTTTTTTTAGAGAACGCGACATAAAATTTGTAAAATATTAGCAAACTTTTATTAGTTTACTTCTTTAAATTTATATGTAAATCACTGCCCACAGCTTTTAAAAGCCGTGGGACACAACATATATTAATATTTTTATAAACGAGATTTAACCTTCTTAAAAAACTCCCCTATTTTATATAAAAGGGGCCCCCTCCCGTAATAACAAACTACGGGTAAAGTGAAATTCGCTGTACAACCACAAGTTTACTTTATTTTTTATAAAAATGACAATCAAAGCTTACTTTATCAAGCTAAACAAGACTTTTACAATCAAAACAAGTCTTTTAATACAAATAGATATATACCTACTAGATTTAACTATTCTAGATGTGTAGCACACTAATAATTAAATAATTAAATATTAAGATGGTAATACTTTGCTATATGTACAAACACGTCTTTTTTTATAAAACAGGGCAAAGCTGTGGACATAACAAAGTTGCCCTTTTTTTAAAAAAAGGGCCCCCTTTTTAAAATTAAAAGGGGCTTTGCTTTATAAAAAAACTTTTGGGGGGGGGGCTCCCCTTCGGGGCAAAAAATAGTCGCGTAAAGCGCATCTATTGTGTGAATAAACTAAAACTGTTGTGCTTTTTTAATCTATCCAAGCTTTCCAATGTGTTTTGTATTTCCCGAAGGGTGCTTTGTCCTTTTAAAAAAAACACGGTGTTTTATAAAAAAAGTAAAGCATTTTTTGACAAACGTTTTTATGTGCGGCAATTTTAGTTTATTTAAAAACTTCTGCCGTAAGTTACTTTTTCATAAATAAAATTATTTGCGTTTACGTAAAATAAAGATGTTACTGTATTTTTTTGATTTACGTGTTTTTTTTCCTAATGCGGGTTTTCCCCAAGGAGTTACAGGACGAGATCGTCCAATAGGAGCACGCCCCTCACCACCACCATGTGGGTGATCAACAGGGTTCATAACAGAACCTCGTACAGTTGGTCTAATACCTAACCATCGCATACGCCCCGCTTTTCCTAATGTTATATTATATGCTTCAACGTTACCAACTTGACCAATAGTAGCCCATGAATTTTGCGAAATCAAACGAATTTCTTTACTAGGTAGTCGTAGTGTAACAAAATTTCCTTCTTTGGCTAAAATTTTAACTAAAGTCCCTGCTGAACGCGCTAATTGACCTCCAGAACCTGGTTGAAATTCAACATTATGGATTTCTGAACCTAACGGGATGTTTCTTAAAGGTAAAGCATTTCCAACATAAATTGGAGCATTTACGTCTGAAATAACAACGTCACCAACTTTTAGATTATATGGTTGAAGAATATAACGTTTTTCACCATCTTCATAACGTAAAAGCGCAATACGTGAGTTACGGTTTGGATCATATTCGATGCTAATAACTTTAGCTGTCATTCCAATTTTATCTCGACGAAAATCAATGTCTCTGTAAAGACGTTTATGACCACCACCACGATGACGACAAGTAATAAGCCCTCTATTATTACGACCTTTGGCACGGTGTATAAAGAATGATAACGATTTTTCTGGTTTTGATTTTGTAAGTTCACTAAAATCTGAAACGGATCTTTTACGTGTTCCGGGTGTACACGGATTTAAAAAATTAATACCCATTATAATATATTTTTGAAAATTTATAACTATTAAGATGAATGTTAAGTTTTTGTCCTTTTTATTTGTCACCCTCAAAAAAAAAAAGGGGGGGGGGGGGAAATTAANACTTAAGCCCATGTGAGAGCTAGAATTGAATTTACAGCTAATCTATAAATTCACCAATAAGTTAAAATTAAATAGCAATTTTAGTCTATTTTTTTTTTATAAATTTGTCCCAGAGGGACATAAAATGGGCAATAAAATAACCACCAATAACTTTGCTGTTAGAAGTTATGCTTAATATTAGAAATTACGGCCACAGTATAATTGGGGTTGATTTGTGTTTTTGTGCAAAAATAGAAGGGCATAAATATAAAGCTATACAGCTTTTTTCTTTGATTATTTTCTTAGTTAAACGCGTACTGTATTAACATATTTATTACAAAATCTATAGTTATTCAGTGTTTTTTGTTTTTTAAATTACCCCTTTTTAAATGGGGAGAAGTTTCGTCAAAAAAAATGAATTTAATTACGAATTTTGCTTGTCGAAAAAATAAATAATCATCTTAAAAGGGTTTTTTAGTAAAGCTATCTAGACATACATTTTCTAAACCTATAAATAAGTGCGTCTATATATCATTACGATCTGCCATTAAATTATAATTAATTGACTCACCCTTTTGTAATGTAATAATTGCACGTTTATAAGTTGGTCGAAAACCTTGAGCCATACCAACACGAATTTTTTTACGTGGTGGGATATGAGTATTTACTGCAATAACATTAACATTAAATAACGAGAAAAATAATTTTTTAATTTGTGTTTTTGTTAAACGTTTATCAATGTCGAAAGTATATTGGGTATTTTTATAAAGAGCAATGTACGATTTTTCAGTGATAACTGGATATTTTACTAAATCAATCATTGAAACGATTGCTTTACTATTGAATTCGTTTGTAAGATTTAACCCGCTATTTCCCAATCCTAAATCAAGTTTTTTTGCTTTGTTTTTATTTGTAGTCATAAAAAATATTAAAATTGCTTTTTTATCTATCACAAGAATGGTTTATAAACGCTTTTTTTATAAATAATTTCTAACCATATTATAGAATAAATAGTAGCTCACAACTAAGTTGTGGGCATAAATTATTACAAAAATGCTGCCAGCATTATAAAATAGGTCTTTATAAAATATAGCAAAATACACGTAGTTATAAAACCCGCGTTTAGTTTCATTCTAATTATTGTTTTTAATGGAACCTTTGGGCTTAGGTTTTAATCCATACCCAAACAAAGCATGACCCCCTAAAAAAAAAACGCAACCCCTAAAAAAGGGGGGGGGGGAGAGGGTTGGGAACATGTTATGTGTTTTTCTCAATTTGCTATGCTTTGCTCCATGTTCTGTTTTAATAAATTGGCTATGCCAATTTATTAAAACTAAGTTGAAGGTGGTTTTTTATAAAAGTGCTAGTAATAAAATAGTAAAACCATTTGCTTCTTAAATGCACGCTAATTTTATAAAAAAAAATGAAGCAGTAAAACTTTTCTTTTAATTTTTGAAAATAAAATGGTTTTAATTTTTTATTCAGTTATGCCTACAACTTTGTTGTTGCTTTTTGTTAGCGGCTAAAGCCGCGGACAAATTTTATTAAAAAAAAAGGCTATATAAATGCTTTATAAAATAGCTATGCTAGTTTATAGAAGCACCCCTTTTTCCCGCTGCGCGGTTGTAAAAATAGAGTTAGCAAAATATTTTAAAAACGCAAGAGACGTTTCTATTTGTGCCTTTTTTAAAAGAAAAAGGACCCCCCCCTATTTTTTTTATAAAGCCCCGAAGGGGGGGGGGGGGGGCCCCGGGGGNGGGCAACTTTTTTGTGGGCAAAACATTGTAGTTTTAGCAAAAGAGCTTTGTGCCACAAGTTGATTATTGGTTATTTAATTATATTATATTTTTGTTAGTTTAATATATTTATACATTTTTAAAGAGGTTTTTTGTAGTTATAGTTTTTTAGTTTAATTGTTAATAAAATAAAAGCCCATGTGAAAGTTATTGTTTATTGTTGTCCCCCTTTTTAAATGAGGGGCTTTTATTTCCACTTAATATTAAATTTAATATGTTATTTTGGGATACTTAAGAAACATCGAGCATATTTCTATTTATTACTATTGATTACAATTATAAAAATCGAGTAGTCGAGTTTTTGCTTTAGCAAAAACTCGACTACTCGATAAAAAGCCATTAAACAAAAGTCTTTAAATAATATAAAAAATATTTATTTTTTATAAATCGTAAAGAATCCGTACTAATCTTAGAGATTATTAGATTTAGTTTTTCCTGTTTATAAATTAAAGTATTAGAAACATAAAAAAGCAATAATATATTTATTATTAACAAGGGACAAAGGCTACGCCTACAGCTTTGCTTTTTTTTATAAAATGCGAGCAAGCCTCTTTCAAAAATTTGAATAGAATTTTGCTAAGCGCATAACAAAGCAGTGGGCAACCAGCTGTACGCGATAAAGCTACCGGCTTTAATTCTAAGAAATTGGCAGCACTAATTTCTTAAAACTCCAATACCCTACCCATTGACCAAATATGATATAAAGATTAAACTTGCAATTAACTGCAAGAAAGGGTTTATTTAGCAGTTTTTAAAAGCCGCAGGCAGATATAAAAAGTCCCATATTTCCCCTCTTCCCCTTTGGGGAAGAGGGAGAGAAGGGACTTTTTTATAGAGCCTTTTATTTTATCAAAAATGTTTTTATAAAAAGGTGAAGCCTTTTATTTTATAAAGAGCGTTTAATAATTATTTAAAACGAAAAATCAACCAAAGAAATCCGTTATATATTTTAAAGATTTACCATGGTAAAACAATACTACGCGCACAACTTTAGTGTGGACAATGGTATAATACTATCTTTAATATTGAGAACAACTTATTAAATTTTAAATAAGTGACAAAAAAGCAATATTTAATTAAGCCTTAAACAATAATTATAAATATTGTAATTCAATATGGCATTTAAAATTTCAGTGCTTTTATTTTATATGTTTCATATCTATAGACTGCTTTTATTTATTTGCTATGTTAAGTTTTTTGTCTACAAAAAAAGTTGTAGTGGGCGAAATTTATAAAAACGTAACATTTTGTGAGTCTATAATTAATTAAATTTTTCTAGCTTGTTACAAAACTCGTGCAAAAATAAATAATTTATATTAATATTCTTTTTCCCCTTTAAAAAAGGGGGAATTTAACTTATTTCGTGTGAGTTAAAAAAGGCTTTTTTAAAAAGACGCAAACCTATTAATTAACCGAACAAGAACCCTCTTTTATAAAAATAGCCTTTTCCCCCGAAATTTTTATTTAGAATTCAGGTAAGAGTAAACAAATTAACAGGTCACACTTGGTACAGCCATATAGATTAAAGAATTATAAACTTAGAATATCAATACATTTAAAGCTCATGCAGCTATTTTTTGTTATTCAAAAAATTAGTATGAAATTCATAATTTTTTCGGGGAGCTCCGCTCGTTAATATTTTAATATCTCCGAATATTATTGGTAATTTCGGACCTATTAGGCGAAAGTGTTTTGACAGTTTTATAATAATGGTTAATACAATAGAAAAAGGTGCTAGAGTCATTAAAGCCCACAAGTGGCAACTTTTATAATATGTCTTGCCGTGGGCTATTTATAATATGGGTTTAAAACTAGGGGACCCCCCCTACGGGGATAAAATTAAATTATATTAAATTAAATTAAATTGACTTAATTTAATTTCTCGGTTTCCTTTTTTTGTTTGAATTGAAATTACATCTGTAGGACGACAAATATATTTTGGTGTTTCAATTGTTTTATTATTTACTTTTAATTTACCTTGTTCAATAATTTGAAGAGCAATACGCATATTACTTACCAATTTTAATTTATATAAAATAAATGGAATTGTTTTGGCTAAACGTTTTTTATAAAAACGTAAACGTTTAGAATAATCTAACAAATTCTTATTAACAAGTTTTAAAGATGTTTTTTTCATAGCTACTGAAATTACATCTTTTGGTTTACACATATAACTTGGAATATTTATTTTTTTGTTATTTACACGAATATGACCATGGCTGATTAATTGTCGAGCCGCTCCAATAGTTGGAGCCATATTTAATCGAAATACTATATTATCAAAACGCATTTCAAGAAGTTGTAATAAAACCTGTCCTGTTGCTTCTTTAATTTTTTTTGCTTTTCGGATGTAATTTACTAATTGTCGTTCACTTAAACCATAATTAAAACGTAATCTTTGTTTAACTTTTAATCGAATTAAATAATCGGATTGTGATGAATCATATGGTCTTGTTTTCATTAGTTTTACTAAACCATGTTGTCCTGGTGGAATAACTCTACCATTTAAATAACCTTTATTAGTACATTTTCGGCGAATGGGTTTTTTTCTAGTAAACCCTCTTAATTTACCAATACGACGTATAATACGTAAACGTGGTCCTATATATCTTGCCATATTTTAATTTGATTTTATTGATTTATTATATTTTATTTGATGAATACATTTGCCCAGAGGGCCCCTATGGGAGAAATTTCATTGGAAAACTACTTTATCAGTTATTAATTGACTGTACTTAGTCTTTAGTCTAGCTAATAGGTTAACTAAGTCTTTTTTAAAAGCGGATGACGAGACTCGAACTCGCAACATTAAACTTGGAAGGATTACACTCTACCGATTGAGATACATCCGCTTTATTTTAGCCCTAAAGGGACCTGGAGGGAGAAGGTTTTTTTTTAATGTGTTATCTGCTATTTATTTTTTAAAAGTGGGTTATGTTTTGTTTTTATAAAAATAGTCCCTCTTTTAAAATAAAATGACTATTTTATAAAAACAAGCTTTTTTGCTTTCACGTATTTAATCATGTTATTTTTACCTAGTGTATCTACTAATATATCAATAAATTAAAAAAATAGCAACTTTGCAACGCTCGCAACTTTTTTAAAAACAGAAAATAGATAAAAACTTAACATCCCTTTTAAAAAAGGGAGGGCGAGGGTGTCCCCTAAAAATAGTTAAAGAGTTGAATTAACACTGCTCGCAATATAAATATTTTTTTTAAAGCCTGTATTGTTAAGTTTTAATAAATTGGCAAAAAAGCCAATTTATTAAAACAAGGCCCCTCCTTTTTTTTTATAAAACGCACCATTGTGCAACCCCAAAGGGTTGGGGGAGGGCCATTTACTACCCCTCCCCCCTCTGGGGGGAGGGGAGAAGGGTGGTACAAGGATTAAAACTGTTTACTTAGTGATGTTCTTCAACAGCTTCTCCAATATAAGCACCAGCTAATGTAGCAAAAACAAGAGCTTGAATTGCACTTGTAAATACCCCTAAAAGCATAACTGGAATAGGAACAATAAGTGGAATTAATGATACTAGTACACCGACTACTAATTCATCAGCTAGAATATTCCCAAATAAACGGAAACTTAATGATAAAGGTTTACTAAAATCTTCTAATACATTAATCGGTAATAAAAAAGCGGCAGGTGAAACATAGCGTTTGAAATAACCTAACCCTTTTTTTGAAATACCAGCATAAAAATAAGAAATTGATGTTAATAAGGCTAATGCTACAGTAGTATTAATATCATTTGTAGGAGCAGCTAGTTCTCCATTTGGAATTTCAATAAGATGATAAGGTAATAAAGCACCTGACCAATTTGAAACAAAAATAAATAAGAAAATAGTTCCTAAAAAAGGTACCCAACTTAAATAATCATGTTCTCCAATTTGCGTTTTTGCAAGGTCACGCACAAATTCAGTAACGAACTCATTAAAGTTTTGAAAACCTTCCGGTGTTGTTTTTAAATCACGATTTCCTAAAAAACTTAGTGTAAAAATAATTGCTAAAACAACCCAAGATGTTATTAATACTTGGCCATGTAATTGATATTCACCTATATTCCAGTAATAATGTTGACCAACTGAAACTTCTGCAATTTCTAATAAAGGATTCATCATAAATTAAAATGTTTGTGTAATGGCTATTTTTTTAGCTTTTTTATATTTTTTCTTAACAATATAAAATAGTTAATTTGTTTTGTTTAGTACAAACTTTTTTGTTTTTCGGAAAGACAAAAACAATGCAACTAACAAAAAATAAAAAACAAAAATAATAAATAACAAAAGTTACTTCACTTACCAAAGAGCGATGGGATAAATATAGGATAAATTTTATGAGATATTTATAAAAATAAGTATCACTAAAATCTGACTTGAAAAGCAAATAAAAAGCTAAGAAAATTGATTGTATTTGTCATTGTATGCTTTTAACTAACAAGTTATGGTCAAAGTGTTTGTTTATGGCAAAGCTGTAACTGTAGCTATAACTATTATTTTATAAATTTTGGCTTGAATTTCAGCTCTGTTGAGACTTGTAAAAACTCAAATAATAACTTAGTAAGTTAAGCTTACAACTTAATTAGTAAGCTACGCTTACAACTTAACAAAAATACTGCCCACAATTTTGTTGATTTAAAAAAAGTGGGATGCCCTTATAAAATGGGTTTTTTTCTAAAAGAACATGGAAGTTTGTTTTTGCCTTTTTAAATGGCCCCTTTAAAAAGGGGGGAAATAAAATAAATAAATAAAAACACTTTTTAAATTAAAATGCCCGAGGCAAAGCTTTTAAAAAGAAATTATACCTTTTTTCTAAAGCTCACAACAAAGCCGCAAGCAAAGCCGCAAGCATAGTGTTTTTTTGCATTTTATAAATACGGACTATTTACGTAAATAGTCCGTATTTATAAAATGCAAGGCCATGGGCAAGTAATTATAAATTTTGGCATATTTTTTAACGATGCGCCTGTTTATAATTATAAAAAACAAGCTATTTGATAGGCCTATTTTATAAACCGTCTATGCTCCCGTATTTGTTTTTAAAAAAGGCAAACATTGCTTATAAAATGTAAAGCCGTGCGCTATTTATAATTTAGGTATAGATTGTTTATAATATGCATGTCTCTTAAAAATTATAGAGATGAACCTAAACCAACGTAAGATCCATAGAAAAAAATAGCAAGTAAAGAAATAGCAGCCGTTCCTACTAAAGTTCCAATAAGCCAAAGTGGAATACGCCCTGTTGTTCCAGTGTTAGACATAATATAAAAAAAAAAATTTCAATTAATACAAAAACACAAAACAAAAACACTTGTTAAAATTATTTTAAAAATAAAACAAATTCTTGAGTTTGTTGATCCAATATACAAAAAAGTTCTATTTTTAATAAGCCCTACGTTTAAGTCGCGTGCAGTAATAAGAACTTTTAAAATATAAAAAAGAGGTTTTTGGGAGATAAAGACTGCCTAAATATAATAAAATATAATTGTGCTAATTGCAGTTAAGCTGCTAGCATAATCTTTTTCTTGTTCATCCTGCTGTTTTGCAGCAGGTGAAACATAGCGTAAAATGCTAAAAATAGAATACTGCCCTTTGGGCGATTACGCCCAACAAAACAAAGTTGTGAGCGTTTTTATTTTTAATGCTATATAATTTTATAACTAAAAAATATTAGGGGTAAGGGGGGTCGGGGGGGGGGGGGNGGGGGGGGGGGGGGGGGGGTTCCCCCCCCTTACCCCCCAACCCCATTTTATAAGGGGCAAATTTTTTATAAACGAATACACTCAAATTTATCTTTTAATCTATTTGGAAAACAATTTCTAATTATTTCCAAAAAAGAGCAACAATAAATTGCTTAGTATTATGAAGTTAAAGTTTTAACCTTTAATATTAACCTATTCAAACAATTTTTAACAAAAATTGTAACTAAAAATATTAATTAAAATTTTATAAACTTGCAAATTCTACTTTACGTAGATTATACTTCTTTAATTAATTTATAGTTGCATTGAGATATCTTATGTCTACAGCACAATTATGTGCCTAAATTATACTAAATTGGCATAAACAATAAGCATAACAAATTTATTATAACTTACGTTTTTAGCCAAATATTTGGCTAAAAAGCTGGGTTTTTATAAATAAGTAATATTTATAAAAAGCTGTAGACTTAGATAAATGCGTGTAGCACTATTATTTTGACAAAGGTTTTATTAAAATAAATTTATTTGAGTTTCCTTTCTATTTGAAATATTGTTTGCTTGTGGTGAATAGACAAAACTAGTCTTCGTTTTTATAAAACCAAAACGAAGACAGTACAATATTTGAAATAAATTTCACGTTGAACATGATTTGCTTAATGTTCTTTAAAAATATTTGCTTTGCTATGGGCATACAAAATTGGCTTAACTAGGTCCACTATATTAATTTATTCTTTAAAAATAAAATAACATAGTTTTTTAGTTTCACAAATATTTGCCACATGTTTTAGAAATTATAAAAAGAACGGGCAATCAAATAAAAAGATATCTTGACTTTCCTATAAAATAAAAAATAAATAATCGGATTTTTTTAAAATTCTTATAAGTGGAAATAAGAAATATTTGTAACAAAAAATTTAATTGCTCACGGCTTTAAAATAAAAAAAAATAAAAGCCGTGGGCATAGTAATTAAAAAACTGAATAAAATTGCCCAGGGTCGGGGGGTAACCCCCCCCCGACCCCCCCTTACCCCTACGGGGCAGGGCAACAAAGTTGTGGGTAGAGCCTGCGGCTTTCAAAATAAAAGCCATGGGCAAAGTATTTAGTTTTTACTTTCTACTATTTTTTGTGGCTTATCTTATAAAGCCTTGGAAAGTTTTTTAGTTTTTTTTCAGTCTTTAACAACATCAACCTTTTTAGCAAAATTTTTGAAATTAACCGGTTGGCGGAAATTTTTTGTTTTTTGGTTAATCTAAGCTAATAAAACTGAATAATTGAATATTTTTTTAAGTGATAAATAAAAAAAGGGAAGCTCTGTGTGTATCAATTTTTGTTTGCAGTTTTGTACCTGACTTATAACAAATAACAAATTATTTATTAAAGAGCTCATATATCATTTAATAGATATATCTTTAATTAAACTTAAGCTTATTTTTAAACAAATGCATATTTATGTGTCGCACCCACTTAACCAAATTAAAATGATACCTAATTGTCCAAAATGAGCACTAAATACTTTTCTAGAAATTTCTTCTAAATCGCTTGTATGACTGTCAAAGTCATGAGCATCTGCATGTAAGTTCCAAATCCATGTAGTAGTATTTGGACCTTTAGCTAGAGTACGTGAGAAATGACCTGGTTTAGGTGGGTAGGTTTTGTAGTAAAAAATAAAACCCCCCAAAGAACCTTACATGCATTTTTAAATGCATAAGGCTCAAGAACTCTTACAAATTAAAATAAATCAAAACGAATGTTATGTCTTTGTTTTCAACAAAGACAATGTTATATATTTATATATAAGTGAATTGCATATTTATTAGGAATAATGCTTTTATTAGAAAAAACTAATTGTAGATTAATAAATTTAAACTATTTGAACTACAATTGTTTGCCCACGTTTTTTGTATAAAAAACGTAGGCAAAACATTATTAAAAAATAACCCTTTATTATATTATAAGGGGGGAGGAGTTCCCAGAATAATTTACCCTTTTAAAAAAGGGAATTTTACTTAGCATTAATATTTTTCTTTAACCGGGTTTGTTTTTTAGTAAATTTTTTAGCCCACAGGGCCCCTTTATCTTTAAGGGCGGGGGTGTTGTTTTTTTCTTTAATATATTTGTTCAATATTAAATAATAAAATTAAATTGTTTTGTGTATTTCTGAAGCTTAGTTTTACTTTTATATTTTTTGGTTTTTATAGCAAATAAGCAAATGTATAATTTTATTAGGTTACGTATTCTCCTGTAAGTTAACACAATTTCTTTGCGGGGTAAGTTTCGATTATATAAGTATTTTTTGTCCCTTTTCTGTTTTTGTCCTTACAGGGGCAAAAACAGCTGCCTGCTGTAAAGCATTGGGCTTTATATTATAAACAGGGTTTAATTTTTTATAGCTTAGTAATTTTAATAAGCTAATATATTTATTTAACAATTTTTTTTGCTGTGGGCAAAAGAATTTTTGTACTGAAAAGACAAAAACGTAACATTTATAACTTGATTATAATTATATTTTAAAAATTATAAATTTACAAGCTTATAAAAAATTGTTAATTTTTATTTTGTCCCGAAAATATTCCGCATAA
This sequence comes from Kernera saxatilis, assembly GCA_900406395.1. NCBI lineage: Eukaryota > Viridiplantae > Streptophyta > Magnoliopsida > Brassicales > Brassicaceae > Kernera > Kernera saxatilis. The sequence goes on from OVAY01000137.1 coordinate 65,660, forward strand.
CTGCAAGGACTAATCAATAAAATTTTTCGGGGAAGAGACATCGAGACATCGAGACATCGAGACATCGAGACATCGAGACATCGAGACATCGAGACATCGAGACATCCCCCCTTTTAAAATTAAAAAGGGGAACAAATAAAAAAAATAAAGCTTTAGTATTGACTAAAACTCTGTAATTTTATAAACAATTTTTCTGCTGTAAAACAGTGGGCTATAAAAATATAAGATTAAATTGCCCTTTTAAATGGCCCCTTTTATAAGGGGAAATTGCTTTTGGTTAAAAAAAAAAGGCAAAGCTGTAAGCATTGCAAAATTGACTTATGAAAAAAATAAGCTATAATTTAATACAAGTTTAATAATAAATAAAAAAATGTAGACCATAAAATAAATTAGGTAGCCTTCGTGATGAAATTGGTAGACATCCGGGTTTTAGGAACCCGTGCCGTTAAGGCGTGCCGGTTCGACTCCGGCCGAAGGCAATCTCTTAGAATTTTATTTTTATTAAAGGTAAGTAATTTTTTACAAGTGTCATTTTTCTCCCAAAAACTTTTTTAGAAGCTATGTTAATAATCTAGTTACGTTATTTTAATTTATTAACACAGGCTTATGTCTATAAATTGATTGTGATAACCTATACAAGACCCACAATTTTATTGCCCTGCCCCGGAGGGGGTAAGGGGGGTCGGGGGGGGTTACCCCCCGACCCTAAGCATCTTTTTTAGAAATTAACGCTGCTATTGGAGTCCAATCTACAACTTATCACTTGTAACGATTGAGTGAGGAAAATTTATGCCTATTGGTGTTCCACGTATTATTTATTGTTGGGGAGAAGAACTTCCTGCGCAATGGACAGATATTTATAATTTTATTTTTCGTCGTCGAATGGTTTTTTTAATGCAATATTTAGATGATGAACTTTGTAATCAAATTTGTGGTTTATTAATTAATATTCATATGGAAGATCGTTCAAAAGAACTTGAAAAAAAAGAAATAGAACGTAGTGGTTTATTTAAAGGAGGCCCTAAAACACAAAAAGCCCAAAATAATTCAATTTCTCCCCCCCAAAGGGGGGGAGAGTTGGAAAGTGGACCTTCAAGTTTTCAAAATAAAAAAAGTAATAGTACATCATTTGAAGATTTATTAGCTGCGGATGAAGATCTAGGTATTGATGAAAATAATACTTTAGAACAATATACACTTCAAAAAATTACAATAGAGTGGTTAAATTGGAATGCTCAATTTTTTGATTATTCTGATGAGCCTTATTTGTTTTACCTAGCAGAAATGTTATCAAAGGATTTTAATAAAAAGGATGCTCGTCTGTTATTTTCAAATAATGTCCATGGTGAATCCACATCTATATCTTCTACGCAATGGAAATCCCAATTAAAATCAAATTTTAGCGATAAAACAGAAAAAAATTATTTAGATATTTATTCACCTTTTAGAGTTTTAGCTAATTTTAATGCTCAAGATTATGATCTTAAAAAAATTAATCCATTAGCTTATTCATGTTTAGATGATGATGTTACAAACTCAAATTTAAAAAATGAATCAGTATTGGCTTCAAAACGTGAGCTTTTAAAATTATTTAATAGTACATTATTAAAAAAAGGTGGACAAAGTAATAATATGTCAAAACTATTAACTGAATTAGCACAAAAAAATTGGGTTGGAAAAACAAATGATGCTTACGCTTCGCAAAATTTATTTAAAACGTCTGAAAAAGCTTTGAGCCAACGTAGTTTACGTAAAGAATATGTAAAAGATAAAACTTTAAATAATTATCCAAGCGAAAAGATTCAGTTTAACTCTTTAAATTATTTAGATTTCTATTCTTATAACGATTCTTATAATGAATTTCGTAATAAACCTCGTGGAAAACAAGCAGAACGTGCATTCCAAGAAGAAGAAGCAAAAAAAGTTTTTGTAATTATTAACTCTTTTGGTGGCTCTGTAGGTAATGGTATTACTGTCCATGATGCACTTCAATTTATTAAAGCGGGTTCTTTAACATTAGCTTTAGGTGTGGCAGCGTCTGCCGCATCTTTAGCTCTTGCAGGTGGAACAATAGGAGAACGTTATGTTACTGAAGGCTGTCATGTTATGATTCATCAACCTGAAAGTTCGATCCAAGGACAAGCTTCTGATATTTGGATTGATAGTCAAGAAATAATGAAAATTCGTTTAGATGTTGCTGAAATATACTCTTTAGCTACTTATAGACCACGTCATAAAATTTTACGCGATTTAGACCGTGATTTTTATTTAACAGCCACTGAGACTATTCATTATGGTTTAGCAGATGAAATTGCATCAAACAGCGTAATGCAGGATATCATTGAAATGACTAGCAAAGTATGGGATTATCATGATACAAAACAACAACGTTTACTTGAAAGCCGTGATACAACGAATTCTGCTGTTGATACGCAATCACAAAATTAATTAAAAATCAATTATATATTATCATTTTTATACTAATTGCTTGCTTAAATAAAAGTGTTACTTGTGGCAAATCAGGCTTATAATGTTTGGCTATTGTATAAAAAATTTACGAGACGCTATATAAAAAAGTCCTTCCGGGACTTTTTTATAGTCTTTTATTTGTTTAATTTGGATACAATTACTAAATTTTGCTTCAAAGCAAAATTTAGTAATTGTATCCAAAAGTTGTAATTATTAATAGATTGTTTTATACTTAGTGACTATATCTTTATTTTTCAGAAAAATACCAATTATTAGTAAGATATTTATAGTAATATAAATGCAACTTACAGTTTTTGCTTAAAATGATATTTACACAAAGAATTAATTTTTTGTGTACATTTTTTTGGGGAAGAGACATCCCCCTTTTTTAAAAAGGTTCGTTTCGTTGTAAAGATCAGATTCAATCCAATATTATAATGTAACATTTATAGAAGCAAGTTTTATAAATATAAACACTTGTTGTTTCTGTCAAGCAATGCACCTAGTTATAATTTAACGACCAAAGGGCACAAATTGTATGCAAGTACTATTGGCCGAGCGGATTAGGCAAACGACTCATAATCGTTTTAAGGTGGGTTCAACTCCTACATAGTGCAATTTTTGACTACGGCTTTACTGGGTCAAAGTATTTATGCCCGGGGGGGCATTTTTCCTACGTTTACGCCCAGTACAACATTTACAGACATATATTTTTTATCTATATGATTCTAGAAAATTGTAAAATTGGTTAGTTTTTATTTTGTATTTGTTTGTAGGGAAAAGATATAATCACAGATCGCCTTGTCGGCTACTATGTTACGAGAATAAAATTATATAAATGCGTCTTTTTATAGTATAAACAAAGCCGGTTTATAGCAAGTTATAGCCTCTATTGTTTGTGACTATTTGGAAAGAAAGAGGTTTTTATTATTGCTCACTGTTTTTTTAACATGCCCCCTATAAAAATGCAAAAATGCGCTATTTTATTTTAAAAGGCGGGATGTCTTTTAAAAAAACCCGGGGGATGTATCGATGTATCGACCCCCCCCCCCCCCCCCCNNNNCCCCCCCCCCCCCCCCTGCGGAGCGTAACATTTTTATATAACCTCACTACAACCCAAAAGGGTTTTCTAAAAAAAGGAGAGAGGGGGGGGGAAATTGGGGTGGTAACGTGAAATTTATTTTTATTTATTTTGTTTTCCAGCTTTAAAACAAGTTTTAAATACTTTGCTGGTTGCTTTGCTGTAAATTTCTTAATTAACCTAATTATTCATACATTTGTTATGATATATAGTTTTTCTATATGATTATTGCCCATTATTTTGTTGTAAACATAGCATCAATGATAGGTCCATATATATATTGTGGGGCAGCGATCTTATAATTATTATAATTCGTATAAAAAATTCTATTTTTATTGCAGCTGTTTTTAACAGCTGCAATTTTTTTACCATTTGACTTTCTTTGTAAAAAGTTATATTCTTAGATTAGGACCTATATTTTTCTCACGCAGGGTAGAGCAGTCTGGTAGCTCGTGGGGCTCATAATCCTAAGGTCGCAGGTTCGAATCCTGCCTCTGCTAATATAAAATAAATATAAAACAATTTTGGTATAGGTGTTTTTGTAAAAATTTAACATTTTACAAAATAAAAAATTAAGGGCTCCCCCTCCCCCTTTTAGGGGAGCGGAGGGGGAGAGGGTTGGGAACATGTTTTTTTAATTTGTTTCAATATTTGGTTAATTGTACCAAATATTTGTATCTTGAATGGTTGCATAAAACCTGATGAAGGGTAAGGGTTATTCTCTAAATTAATATCTATTAATTTATAAAAATTTTTATAATATTAAGTTTTATAATATAACGTATGCTTTCAATTGTATTTGCTAAAAACTTAAATAAAATTGTATTGTATAGTATAAAACTTTATTTTGTTTTAAAATTAATAAGAAAAGCGTTAGTTAAAATATAAATTTCTTAGTTTAAATTTTTAAAAAGTTGTTTTTTATAGCAATTTGGTTATAATAAGGACTAGAATTAATTAAATTCTAGATTTAAATATATTTTCCTTAGTAGCTCAGTGGTTAGAGCTTCCGGCTGTTAACCGGGTGGTCGTAGGTTCAAATCCTACCTGGGGAGTAACTAAATAAAGTATTTTTAATATAAAAATTGAAAATAATTAAGTTTTTCTAATTTAATAACAAGTAATATTTTAAAAATAAAATTTTATTGTAGTTTTAGAAATTTGCTATGCTACGTTTTTTTGTCCAGAAAGACAAAAAAACGTAGCATAGCAGTTACCATTTAACTAAAATTATTTTATTTTTAAGGGTAAGGGGGGGGTTGGGGGGGTTCCCCCCCCCTTACCCCCCAACCCCCATTTAAAATAAAAAGGGGCAATTTTAGTTTATTTACGCACACGTGGGTATATACTTAAAATTAAATTAATTTAACAACTTTTAATAGTCCAAGATAAATTCCAAGCGTAAATCCTAAAGCCCCAATTAATAAACCAATATAGCTGATAATAGTTAACATATGAAAAAATTTAAATAAATATTTTAGAAATCATTTGAGTAACATTAAAATAATGTTCGGGTTTTAAATCCAAATGATTAAATATACAATCGACAGTATTACTATCGGTATTAAAACTTTTTATCCCCGGAGGGGTTTTGTTACAATGAAAAAGTTGTTTCCCCGCCCTTAAAGATAAAGGGGCCCTCTGAACTAAAATTGTAGATATAAAAAAGCCCCATATTTCCCCTCTTCCCCAAAGGGGAAGAGGGAGAGAAGGGACTTTTTTATATAACTTTTTTTATTAAAGAATAGCTACTGTTTACAAAACTATTTTCAAAGAATTAGTAAGATAGACCCATACTTCGAGTAGTTTCGCTACCTAAATAAACTCTAACACTTAAAAAGTCAGTTGGACAAGCAGTTTCACAACGTTTACAACCTACACAATCTTCTGTTCTAGGAGCCGATGCCATTTGAGCAGCTTTACAACCATCCCATGGAACCATTTCTAAAACGTCTAAAGGACATGCACGTACACACTGTGTACAACCAATACAAGTATCATAAATTTTTACAACATGAGCCATGATTAAATTTTTTTTTTATTTTCCAAAAAATAAGATGCAGAATTTATTTTTACCTAAAATTAGGCTTTTTAAAGTTGTGGGCATAAGATTAATAAATGAAAAAGCAAATTAAGCTTATTTTCCAAATAATAAAACGTTGCGCTAACAGTTTTGCCGTAGACGTATTTACATGCTAGAAACCAGATTTGAACTGGTGACACGCGGATTTTCAATCCGCTGCTCTACCAACTGAGCTATTCCAGCTTTTATATAACATTAAAAAATGTATGCGTCGTTTGATATTAGTATACTAAATATGATATAAAAAAACAACTACTAACTAAAAATAAAGAATTAATAGTTATATTCATTATTATAATATAAAAGTCCTAACAAAAAGTGGGCGGAGCTTAATTTGGGGTTATAAAAACAAATTACCCGTAGCAAAGTAGAGCCACGGGCAAAAAATTGAAAAATTTGCTTAGTGTCACTTGGATATAAGCTAAATAGTTTATTAAAAAGGGCCCTCTGGGCAAATTAAAAATATTTTGGGGGACGAAACTTCCCCCCCCCCCCCCCCCCCCGGCCCCCCCTTTTAAAAAAAAAAGGGGGGGNGGAGGAAGTTTCGTCCCCCTAAGATTTTTAACCTTGGCGTTGTTTATGTTTAGGATTAGTACAAATCACCATTATTGTACCTTTTCTTCTAATTACACGACAATTATCACAAATTTTTTTTACTGACGCACGTACTTTCATAAAATATGTATTGATTTTTCCGCTTTTTAGCTTACTATAAAAACATTTGACGCTATTAAAAATTAAATAGGTGGTAGCTACTGATAAAATTTTTAGGGGACCCCCCCTTTTTAATTTAAAAGGGGCGTTACGTTTTTGTCCCAAAAAAAGTAATAAATTGGTAAAAAAGCCCCAAAAACATATTGCCCTTTAAAAAAAACAATAGACAACGCGTGTTTTTTTTAAAGGATACACAATTTTTGTTGAGGTTCTAAACCAATACAAATTTTAAGTATTTTCGAAGTTTCGAAACTTCGAAACTTCGAAACTTCCCCCATTTAAAAAGGGAAATTAATTATATTAAAATTATATTAAAAAGAAATCGAGTGATGCATCTTTTTTTTCCATTGTAGAAGAATCCGAAGCTGAAAGATAAAAGTCAGACAATAAAGTAAATAATTCACGATCTCCTAATTCTCTAGGGATCACACCTTCGGGCTCTGTTAATAAATGATCAGCGATATTTAAATAATAATCACAAATATAATTTAATGCAGATTCAGATTCCGCCATTTCAAATAAAGTTTTGCCTTTAACACGAGAGACTCTTATTTCTTCGATGAGTGGTAATAGTTCAATAACTGGCATAGGGCAAGCTTCTACATATTTTTCAATTAAATCTCGTTTTGTTGTACGATTTCCAACTAAACCAGCAATTCTTAATTGATGTGTGCGCGCTTTTTCATGCACCGAAGCTGCAATTCTATTTGCAGCAAATAAAGCATCAAATCCATTATCAGTCACAATAATACAATAATCGGAATAATTTAAAGGAGCAGCAAAACCGCCACAAACAACGTCACCTAAAACATCAAATAAAATCACTTCATATTCAAAAAAAGCATTTAATTCTTTTAATAATTTCACCGTTTCACCTACTACATAACCGCCACAACCAGCACCAGCTGGTGGTCCTCCGGCCTCAACCGAATTTACACCAGCATAGCCTTCATAAATAACATCTTCAGCCCAAACATCTTCATAATGATAGTCTTTTGATTGTAAAGTATCAATAATAGTTGGGATTAAAAAACCTGTTAAAGTAAATGTGCTGTCATGTTTTGGATCACATCCTATCTGTAAAACTTTTTTACCGCGTTTGGCTAATGCAATCGATATATTACAACTAGTTGTTGATTTGCCAATTCCGCCTTTTCCATAAACTGCTAAATTCATAATTATTTATATAGGTTTATCTCATTTTTTTATAAATTTAATTTTTTAGCCTTTTTAAAAGGGGTGTTATGTTTTTGTCCCAAAAAAGTAATAAATTGGCCCCTTTTTAAATGAATGGAAGTTTCGTCCCCCAAAAAAAGCCAATTTAATTTATTAAGGAGAAAAGAGACAAAAACAACAAAAAATTAAATATTTGACAGACACTTTTTTAAACTAAACGTTTAGCCTATCATATATAGCTACACAGCAAAACAAATTCATAAAAACCAAGCAATCTTGAAAAAGGTAAACATGTTTATAAAAAAGTCCCATATTTCCCCTCTTCCCCTTTGGGGAAGAGGGAGAGAAGGGACTTTTTTATATAACCATCTTGTTTGGTTTTTATAACTACGCATCTTTTTTTTAAACACGGCAAAGCAGTAAGCGTAGTTTATTTATAATATGAGTGCAGTCTAGTGGTTAAACTAAAAAAAAAGTGTGGCCGGTGGCTTTTTTATTTTTAAATAAAAAGCGCCTAATTAAAAAGTTAGTTACTAAATATTAATGACAAAATTTGGTCCTTATTAAAACCAGGTCAATAAACTATTGACTTTATAAAATTACTTTTCAAAAAACTTAGGGAGACCCCCCCAATTTCCCTCCCCCCTAAGGGGGGAGGGAGTTGGGGATAATTTTATAAAAAAGATTAACACCTTGATTGTCTGCTATAAAGTTGCGAGTAGAACAAAAAACTGAATCATGCCCCATTTTAAAAGAAAAGGGGGTTTTATAAAAAAAAGTGTTTGCCCTACTAACAAACAAAATAGCAAAAATATTGGGGTTGGGGGTAAGGGGGGGGGGGGGGGG
>OVAY01000138.1:0-90763 GCA_900406395.1 Kernera saxatilis
TGTATAACTTTAAATTATATATTAATATTATTTTTAATTAATATTAATTTAGATTATAACAAAAATATTAATATTTCATTTATGAAAAATTTAATAGAATATCTCACTAATAAAAATATAAATTCTAAAAAAATTTATCAAAATAAAATATATTAAAAAATTATTATTATATTAATGAGATATGTATATGAGGAATGAAGATATTCAGTCCTCTAATTTCAGGAAATTGACCATACTTTAGCAAATAAAAAAGATTTAATGATTGAATAAAGAAAGAAAGAGAGTGAGTGGGGTTGATAAGGTTCACCGTCCAAAATGTGGCTTGACCCTTCCTTCTTCTTATTTAAGCGAAACTAGCCTACCTTTGCCTCATCATTTGTTGACTTCGCTCTCTTTTTTACATATTTTAATTATAACTCATTGCTCGGTTCTAGATTGTTCCATCCACTTTTTTCTTTTTCTTTTTTATATATTTTAATTTGAAACGTCAAATTATATCAATCTAGATCTTGTAGTAAATGAATGTCTTTTTTTGTAATATCATTTAGATCCTTACATCTATTTTGAGTTTAAATTAAAAATGGAATTATAATACATAAGGAATCATTTTATGCATCACACCATATCTCAATTATGATCCGATGACACTAAAATACCGTATCTCTAATTAGTAATGTTAACTACATAAAGATTTGCACACAAAAAACTACATTAAGATATCATTAAAGCTTTAAATTTCAAGTATAAGTATAACCTAATGAGAAAATTAAATTTGAGCTTAGTTTTGTTGAAGTTGCGTTTTCAAATTCTGAGTTGGCTCCGTTACAAAAATGTTCGATTTGAATCTGTGATTTTTTCTATATTAAATTGATTAATGTCACGGTTCTGCCGTGAAAAAAAAAAAAGTATATTGCATTTTTTTTTTTTTTTGGTNTTTTTTTTTTTTGGTCAACATTTATTTTATATTGTATAATAGAGAGTGATACTTGAAGACAAATAATATCATTTAAAATCTTTAACAAAAAAACAATAATATCATTTAAAAGGCACTGTTGACAATGAAAGGGCCAAAGGGGTAATGACTAATGAATATCTCACTCACTAAACCACAATTGAATCAATTCATTGGACTATAACGTAAACATATAATATATCTAACGAAATGTCTACCATTTGAGAGAATACGACTTTTCAGAAAAGTTTTTAGTTTTTTTTTTCTCCACCATTGTATCACTTTAATTAAAAAGATTGTTATTAAAATGATCCAAAAAATAGTAGGCAAATTAGCTTTATTAAAATTGAGTACTCCTTCTATTAACAATTACGTTCACAGATGTAAAAAAAAAAAAAAACAATTACGTTCACAATTGATTAACCAACCATAAACCAAAACTGAAGGTAACTCTAATATTTATAAGAAATTTTTTTTTACTGCCACGGTTTAAACGTTTGCAATGACCAACATAATAACACAATCAAAGAAACTCAATATTTAATCAGCGAAAATAGATGTTTGTGCATAGTTTTGGTTATTACAATCATACGTCTGTTTTTGGCATTGCTTGAAATTCGATCATTAGAAAATAAATAAACATGCACAACAGAATGAACAATCAAATATTATTTGGGATGCGGTGTAGTGTGATCTTTCAATCTTTAAATGAGAGAAGACTCGAAATTTTTTTAAGAGATAGTATTTATAGAACTGATCTCAGCTAGATTTATATAGATGCCGGATTACCAATTTGTCTAATTATTCGCAGAGAGTAGGTTCGACGCCTTTAGCCACTTCTAAATTACACCATTAGAGCATGTATGCTTGATATGTTAAGGAAATGATTGGCTTCCATAAATTGTTGGGAGGAATGCTTGATGTATCCCATCGTTCACACGTTCTTCCACAGAATAGCGAGGTGCATCAGCTTATTTTGCGATTCGTATTCTTGAGACTTGTTTAATGGGTTGATGCGTAAGGTGAGTCTTCGAAAAACCTTATGTGAATCCAAAATCCACGTATCACATCATAATTGGCTGGCGCATACCTAATAAACAAAATTTTACCCTAACAATAAACATTATATTTATTGAAACATTATATCAGCAAGATAAGCAACTACACAAAATGTTTGTAGCAAATTATTCAATGTAATGTTGTTTTAGTAGTTACGATCAACAATCACAAGTTTGAATTTACAGAAGACGTAAGAAAATAAACATACATCAATCTCTTTTTTTTTTTGTACATTCACATATTTATCATGCATATATAGTTAATGTACATTTTTACACTTATAATAACGACGTTAAGTTTCTTTCAAAATTTTAGAAATAAATTATATTTAAAATTTAAAAATTTCAATTTATTTATAGCCCAGCTACGATTTTCCACGTATGGTTTGAGCCCATCCATACATAGGGGGAGCATGACCATGAAAAGCCCAGTGATGTTTCAGCCATCCAGCAGAGTGTGGACCCCACACCACGAATCGAATGGAGATCATTGCAATATATATTGCTCGCATCTTATTGCGCCACGTCTGTGTCAGGCGGAAGATCAGCGTCCATATATCTCTTGCTCCACTCTGATTGGTCAACGTCATCTTGTTATGCTGTTTGTGTGGTAGAGTAGACAAGTGGGAAGAAAAAAAATATCTTAAGGGAGCGGTGGGACCCATTTAGATATTTTTCTGCTCCCCAAAAGCTGCCCGGTTAATCCACAGCCATCAGGCGGCTCGAAACTCTTCCCGTCAAGCTGCCCGAAATCTTTGTTATGGAGCTTGAGGGTGGGACCCGCTCATCACTGAATCTACGGTAGAGATTCGAGGGTGTACGTAATACCTTCGTCGCATCTGAACGTGGCTCCTTCCAAAATATCTGCGGACACATGTCACTAGTTTTGTAAGAACTAATCAGGCAATCACATGAGAGCTTGTAGTTAAATTAATAAAAGTAGGAAATAATACAATCATGACAAACAAACCTTTATTTGATATATTCGTTACCAGTATCACCCTACTGTGAATCTAGAGTTCTATTTAAAGATAACTACTGAGTTTATAAATATGAATATTTTTTTAACTTGGCTCATAACTGCATAGACCAAATTTTGAAGTAAACCGAGTTTTTTATCGTGAGATTATTGATTATTCTAGTCCAAATCTGTTAGGATTAAAAATAAATTTTAGTTAAATACAAGCATTTTAAAGAGATGGGTCATATAATAAGATATGGTAATTTTGAATTTTAAGCCAGGGAATGCATGTATGTGACATGAAGATGATGATGATGGTATGTATGGGCATGGATGGAGGATGAGATGTAAATGGCGCATAAAGGCCGTGGCAGGGTTAGGAAATATCGATGCCACGTCAGGCGGAAATCTTAAACCAAGTGGAGAAGCCTCCAAATCTCTTTCTCTCTCCACCCTCCTCCAAAGCCACAATCTATTTTGACGACTTGTATCCTCCAGAATCCCTTTTTTGATATTTTTCTTCTTTTCACCAATATTCTTCTTTCGATCTTTAGCTCTAAAAATATCCTGAAACTGAAAGCTAAGAAGAAGCGATAATCAGTAATCAATCGCCTAGTAAGATTCCTGCAGGTCGTCTTTGGTTTCCTTATCCTTTCTACTACTTGTGTGTCCTTTTTTTGGTTGATTCTCAGATGAGATTTGGGTGTTCGTTCAGATTTCTTCGTAAATTTTGTTGATGGATTGATTCTTCTTAATTTGGTTACCTCAATTCTCTTCTGGTGTTGTGTGTGTGTGTTTTTTTTTTTGGCTTACTGGTTTCTACTTGCATTTTTCGCAGCATAGATTCGTTGTCTTCTCTGTGTTGATTTCAAAGTTCTGTACCACATCTCATCTTGCCTTATCTGATTGAGATTTTTTTTTTCTTTTTACAGGAAGGAGCGAATATCAGTTTACCAGCCTGTATTAGGATTTAGCGTTTTTCTTCAGCTTCGATTTACTGTACACTGTGTTGGTAGATCAAGGACTAATCTGGGGCTGCGTTGTTATAGTGGTTGTTCTTACCGGCGAATGTTAAACTACGACCAATTGATTCTCGATTGGTAGAAAAGGTTGGAGATCAAGGGTTGTGGAGATTTTGTTCAGTTTAAGTGTTAGATTGTAAGTTGTAACCATTTCTAGTGGGCTAGTTTCGGTTTCTGGTTTAGTTCTGGATGGCTTCTTCATCTGAGAGGTGGATCGATGGTCTTCAGTTTTCCTCCTTGTTATGGCCTCCGCCACGAGACCCTCAACAACATAAGGTAATAAGCCTGAGTTAGAGCTATAAGACTGAAACTGGCTGATCCATAAACCGGCAGTTTTTGCTCTGATACGTGTGCCAGACTGTGCTCGTGCTCTTGATATGAGTTTTGGATATATGTGATAAGTGAATTTCACACCAAATATTGGTAACTCTCTCTTCCTTCTCTGATTACTGATTGTGTTCTCCGGTTTTCGTAGGATCAAGTCGTTGCTTATGTCGAATACTTTGGTCAATTCACGTCAGAGCAATTCCCCGATGACATTGCTGAGGTACTTATTGTGATAATGCTTATAAGAGTATTCTCTCAGTAGTGACGTTTTACTGATTTAAAAATATCTGTATCAGTTGGTCCGCCATCAGTATCCATCAACTGAGAAGCGACTTTTGGATGATGTGCTGGGTATGAACTTCTCTATCAATGCTTATGATGCTATATCCGTACTTCTTTATTGTGAATGTCCATCTGATTTTCGTTTGCTGATGAACAGCAACGTTTGTCCTCCATCATCCGGAGCATGGTCATGCGGTAATTCTTCCAATCATTTCATGCCTCATTGATGGCTCTCTGGTGTACAGCAAGGAAGCTCATCCTTTTGCCTCTTTCATATCTTTAGTTTGCCCAAATAGTGAGGTAAATAGTTTCCCAAAAATTTTAGCTAAGACTATCTTTCATGACATTTTTTCCTTTTCATATCCTGCTTAGTCATACGTTGTAATGTTCATATACTATTTGATGCTGACATGTTCACAATCCTAACAGAATGACTATTCGGAGCAATGGGCTTTGGCTTGCGGAGAAATCCTTCGCATTTTGACTCATTACAATCGTCCCATATACAAGACTGAGCAGCAAAATGGAGAAACAGAGAGAAATTGTCTGAGCAAAGCTACAACTAGTGGTTCTACGCTTTCAGAGCCTAAGGCTGTATCACCAGTACAGCATGAAAGGAAACCTTTAAGGCCTTTGTCTCCATGGATCAGTGATATATTACTTGCTGCTCCCTTGGGTATAAGAAGTGACTACTTCCGTTGGTAAGTAAATTGTGTTACTGATGCTTCTATGTTTTCATGCACCAGCCTCGCTCTTTTTTTTTGGTCTTCTGCTGAGGACTATGAATTGAGGTACTGTTGTATGCTTAAGCTTACTTACAACTGAGAATGTTGTTTATATATACAGGTGTAGTGGTGTAATGGGTAAATATGCTGCTGGAGAGCTCAAGCCGCCAACTATTGGTGAGTTGAATAATAATTCCATGTTAATATCCTCCCGGAACCGGATATTGATGAAAGTTCTGATCAACAGAATTTTTCTATCATTTTGTTCATATATGTGTTTCCATCACCTGTGGCTATTAGAATGGGTTCTGAGTTGCTTCTTATAACTCACACGTCAAGCACTGTCCTCCTTTGGCAGCTTCTCGAGGATCTGGTAAACATCCTCAACTGATGCCTTCGACGCCAAGATGGGCGGTTGCTAATGGAGCTGGTGTCATACTGAGTGTTTGTGATGATGAAGTTGCTCGATATGAGACTGCTACGCTAACAGCGGTTGCTGTCCCTGCACTTCTTCTTCCCCCTCCAACGACATCCTTAGATGAGCATTTAGTTGCTGGCCTTCCAGCTCTTGAGCCATATGCACGTTTGTTTCATAGGTAGTGTTTCTAAACTTACCCTTTGGATTGGGGTTTATTAGAAGTAGTCTGTTGCTACTTTCTAGTTTTAAGGTTGTGCTTCATGGAGTCCCTGGTTTAGAACTGCTTTTCACTTTCCTGTTTCACTGTCAGATATTATGCCATTGCAACTCCAAGTGCTACTCAGAGACTTCTTCTTGGACTTTTAGAAGCACCACCGTCGTGGGCTCCAGATGCACTTGATGCTGCTGTACAGCTTGTGGAACTTCTTCGAGCTGCTGAAGATTATGCATCTGGTGTAAGGGTAAGCGTAATATGAATCCTTTAATCACTCTCCAGAAAGCTGATCGTGTCCCTTGTTCCACACTATGATATTTGTGAAACTTCATCGGCAGATAACAAAATCAGCTTTGATATGTCATCAAAAGGATCAGCTTTGATCACATTTTCTTTCTTGATGTAGCTACCCAGGAACTGGATGCATTTGCACTTCTTGCGTGCAATAGGAATTGCTATGTCTATGAGGGCAGGTGTTGCTGCTGATGCTGCAGCCGCTTTGCTTTTCCGCATACTCTCACAGCCGGCACTGCTTTTTCCTCCGCTAGGCCAAGTTGAGGGAGTAGAAATTCAGCACGCCCCTATTGGTGGCTACAGTTCAAATTACAGAAAGCAGGCATGTTTCCTATTTTTATTTGTTTTTTCCTGTCCTATGCGCTTTGCAATCTGCTAGAAAATTATATTGAGACTGACTGTCACAACCCTGTATTTGTCACCAGATAGAAGTTCCTGCAGCAGAAGCAACCATTGAAGCCACTGCTCAAGGAATTGCCTCAATGCTTTGTGCTCATGGTCCTGAAGTCGAGTGGAGAATTTGCACTATATGGGAAGCTGCCTATGGATTGATCCCTTTAAATTCCTCAGCGGTTGATCTTCCTGAAATCATTGTTGCTACCCCACTGCAACCTCCTATCTTGTCATGGAATCTTTACATTCCACTCCTCAAAGTACTTGAATACCTTCCACGGGGTAGTCCTTCGGAAGCATGCTTGATGAAGATATTTGTTGCCACCGTGGAAACAATCCTCAGTAGAACTTTTCCGCCAGAATCTTCCAGGGAACATATCAGGAAAGCTAGATCGAGTTTTACCACAAAATCAGCGACCAAAAACCTTGCTATGGCTGAGCTTCGTGCTATGGTCCATGCTCTCTTTTTAGAATCATGCGCTGGTGTGGAATTAGCTTCACGCCTACTTTTTGTTGTGTTGACTGTATGTGTTAGCCATGAAGCACAGTCTAGTGGGAGCAAGAGACCGAGAAGCGAATATGCTGGTACTGCCGAAAATATCGAGGAGAATCAATCCGTATCTGACAATCAAACTACTAACCGTAAAAGTAGGAATGTCAAGGGACAGGGACCTGTGGCAGCATTTGATTCATACGTTCTTGCTGCTGTTTGTGCTCTTGCCTGTGAGGTTCAGCTGTATCCTATGATCTCTGGAGTGGGAAACTTTTCCAATTCTGCAGTGGCTAGAACTATTACAACGCCTGTAAAGATAAATGGGTCATCTAACGAGTATGGAGCTGGGGTTGACTCGGCAATTAATCATACACGCCGAATCCTGGCAATTCTAGAGGCACTCTTTTCATTGAAACCATCTTCTGTGGGGACTCCATGGAGCTACAGTTCTAGCGAGATAGTTGCTGCGGCCATGGTTGCAGCTCATATCTCCGAACTGTTCAGACGTTCAAAGGCCTTGACGCATGCGTTGTCTGGGTTGATGAGATGTAAGTGGGACAAGGAAATTCATAAAAGAGCATCGTCATTGTATAACCTAATTGATGTTCACAGCAAAGTTGTTGCATCCATTGCTGACAAAGCTGAACCCTTAGAAGCCTACCTTATGATTGCACCGGTTCAGAAGGATTCTCTGACCTGTTTAAATGGGAAACAACAGAACACATGTGCAAGCACCTCACGGACTGAAATGACTCCAAGAGGCAACCACAAGTATGCTAGGCATTCAGATGAAGGCTCAGGGACTAGACCCTCAGAGAAGGGCATCAAAGATTTCCTCTTGGATGCTTCTGATCTAGCGAATTTCCTCACAGCTGATAGGCTCGCAGGGTTCTATTGTGGTACACAAGTTCTTTTGAGGTCAGTGCTTGCAGAGAAACCGGAGCTGTCTTTCTCCGTTGTTTCACTGTTATGGCACAAACTGATTGCTGCTCCTGAAATCCAGCCCACCGCGGAAAGCACCTCTGCTCAACAAGGATGGAGACAGGTAAACCTCAGCATCTCTATTTCCCGGCTAGCTTACAGTTTCATTGATGTTCTTTTGTTTTTTCACGAATCCAAGTTCTCACGGGGCTCGACTTCATTCACTGATCATATTTTTCATATATCAGGTAGTTGATGCGCTATGCAATGTCGTATCTGCAACGCCAGCAAAAGCAGCTGCAGCAGTTGTTCTTCAGGTCCAAATTTCTCCGACTTTTTTATTTATTTTTTCGGCAATACCACACCTGTGTAAAGATTAAGAACGGTAAACTGCGGAAAACTGATAGCTTGTGTTCACGTTAAATAATGCTTGGTTCACTCGATTTGATCTCATGAATAGCAGATTATAAGAAATTAAGCTGGGAAGTTTTGTGCAACACTTGTTTTAATATGTCACGGATAGCAGATTATGGCTTGCCTACCAATGGGCTTGTTTCAAGCTTTATATATTGAATGGTTTACTTTTATGCCCTAGTATCTTGACTGGTCTTGTGTTATTTACAGGCTGAGAGGGAGTTGCAGCCTTGGATCGCCAAAGATGATGAAGAAGGTCAGAAAATGTGGAAAATCAACCAACGGATAGTCAAAGTGATGGTGGAACTCATGCGCAATCATGAAAGGCCAGAGTCACTGGTGATTCTGGCAAGTGCATCAGATCTTCTTCTGCGGGCAACTGATGGAATGCTTGTTGATGGAGAAGCTTGTACATTACCTCAACTGGAGGTACTGCACTGTTTATAGATTACTCTACAATGCCCTTTCTCGGGCTAGACTGAAAATCGGTTTTCTAATTCCACTGTATTTCAAACTTTTTGCAGCTACTTGAAGCCACGGCAAGAGCAATTCAGCCGGTGCTAGCTTGGGGGCCATCTGGACTAGCAGTGGTGGATGGTTTATCCAATTTATTGAAGGTACGCATGAATCGATCAGAGCCTATGGCTTTTTGTGTCGATTGTAGATGATTAGTAGTAGGTCCAAACCAACTCTCACATAAACCTAATAGTTAAACTCGCTCTTAGAAACAACTAGTGAGGAGAGGGAACTTGAGGCTCCTAAACCATCTCTTCGCTTAACCTTCACATCTGTTTGCTTCTATGCAGTGTCGTCTACCGGCAACAATACGGTGCCTTTCACACCCAAGTGCACACGTACGTGCCTTGAGCACATCAGTACTACGCGACATCATGAACCAAAGCTCCATAACCATAAAGGTAACTCCAAAACCGCCGCCAACGACAGAGAAGAACGGAATGCACAGCCCGTCCTATAGGTTCTTCAACGCCGCCACGATAGACTGGAAAGCCGATATCCAAAAATGCTTGAACTGGGAAGCTCACAGCTTGCTCTCGACAACTATGCCTACTCAGTTTCTTGACACCGCGGCTCGAGAACTAGGCTGTACCATATCCGTGTCGTCCCAATAACGAGTTTTGTTTTTGGTTATTTAGTTCTCCAGACAAGAAAAAAAGATTTGGATGTAGACCAAAGAAGAATATATATATATTCATTTAGCTTGTTGTACTTGTATGTATTATGTACGATGAGTGACCGAGGCAATCTCTCCCACTGGCGTTGGATTTGCTGTTGCTCGGGTCTTATATTATAACCCAACCTCTCTCTTTTGTACATTTTAAATGACAAAGTAGCACAACTTTTTTTTTTTTTTTTTGTGCCTTCGGTATTTTGTTAATAGTACACCGTGTTATGTGTTTCGACTTTCGAGTCTGGTCTCGTCTTCGTCTTTTTTTTTTTGTTCTGAACGTTAGTGTATCTAAATCGTAATGTATAGGTTCTTTCTTTTTCCAAGTTGTATATGGCTTCTCCTAGAATCAGGGTTTTTTTGTTCCTCGTGATGTTTCACTAGTTCAACTGATTTGAGTCCACAATCACATAACAGGGTAAATCAAGTTCTGAGATCTAGTCCCAACAACGGAGAATGGACTAGTTTAATATGATATGATCCTTGATTCAAATAAATTATAAATTATAAAATAAAAATTCTGGTTACCAGAAAATGATAAACTGTTTTTTATTTCCAACAAAGAAAACAAATATTCATGTCTAATACAAATCTTTATATTATTTCTAGCAAAAACTAAAAAATACATCTAGAAAACGTAATAATAAGTTATTAACCGTGGGATATTGTAAATGTGTTACATTTTTAAGGGTAAATTAGTCATTAACCGCAATAGTTCATATTATAGTCGCAAACCCTAAGGAGTTCGCCGCTTATAACACCAGACCTGTTTACGCTGTGGTGGCGCCTCCAGAGTTTTGTCAAAGAGCATAATCCTTCTCGCACCATCTTTCTCCGCATCCGAAAATGGTGAGCAATGTTCTTCATCTGTATTCTCTTGATTCTCTGTTTTTCCAATTGCTCGTGCTTCAATTGGTGTATTGCTTTCATTGCTGGTTATGGGTTGGATCTGATTTGTTGGAGTTTAAGCGTAATGTTTATGTTCCCTTTCACGATTAGATTAAGCTGCGACTGACGGATCTGGTTTTGCTCGTGTGTGTGTGTGTGTGTAGTCTCTAGTTGCCAACGAGGAATTTCAGCATATTTTGCGTGTGCTCAACACTAATGTTGATGGGAAGCAAAAGATTATGTTTGCCCTGACCTCGATCAAGGGTATTGGAAGGCGATTGGCCAACATTGTGTGCAAGAAGGCTGATGTTGACATGAACAAGAGGTTTGCTTACTGTTTCCTCACTTCTATCTTAAGCTCTTTCAGTGACTTTTATCGCCTGCATTTATCTTACTTGAGAATTATAGGGATTGTGTGATTCTTGCAAGGTAAATATGTAGCTCTATGACTAGGTTTGCTCTGCAACATAGAGCTAGTTAGTGAAATTCTTGAAGAAGTTTGGTCTACTATCATTGTTCTGGAGATCCTTAATGTTTTTTTATTTTACATATATGTTTTTCCTTTGCTTGGAATTTTCAGGGCTGGAGAGCTAAGTGCGGCTGAACTCGAAAATCTCATGACAATCGTCGCTAACCCTCGCCAGTTCAAGATCCCAGACTGGTTCTTGAACAGACAAAAGGATTACAAGGATGGGAAATATTCCCAGGTTGTTTCCAATGCTCTTGACATGAAGCTGAGAGATGATCTTGAGCGCCTCAAGAAGATTAGGTAACACACTCACTCTCTCCTCTGTCACTTTGAGAAACCATGTCAGTAAATAGGGATGGCTTATTCATTGCCCACCATAATCTATACTTGGATTACATATGTTAAGATATGCTCGCTTCTGATAACAAAATCATACTGATGCTTACTAGTTTCTTCTGATAGAACTTAGTTCAGTTTGGTAATCACTCACGGTTTGAAACTACTCTTAATGTAACAGAAACCACCGTGGTCTGAGGCACTACTGGGGTCTCCGTGTACGTGGACAGCACACCAAAACCACTGGACGCCGTGGAAAGACTGTCGGTGTCTCCAAGAAGCGTTAAAGAGTTGCACGAGCTTGGTTCAATGGCTTTGTTTTATATTGTTTTTGCACAAGCGAGAGGAAGATTATTAGTTTAAGAGGTGTTGTTTTCATCAAGAACGGTCATTTAGCTTTATAATACTAAAAAATTGTTGTTCAACTCTTTTTTTGTTATATTCTCTCAAGTCTTAATTTCTCTATTGTTATTTTGTGATTCTGCGCTTTTAAAAGTCTGCTTGAAAGAAGGTAATAATACATTCAACAACATTTTAGGGAATGAGAAATGATTAATGTGAAATCTGTGTTATTAGGTTCCCAATTAATTACGTACCACATTAATGCAACGAGTAAAGTGAAACGAAAATGCTTGTTAAATAGAAGAGTTAAAGAAATTGCAAAGTGGAGTAAAAGAAGGGCCCGTCGCTATCATGCGCAAGTACATCGTTATCACTTTCAGTAACTTTAAACACTAGAATTAAATATGATTCTGATGTTACTCTCTTCTCTTCTTCACTCCCTCTTCTCTCTCATCGCCGATTTGATTCACGCGAGAAACGGGAGAGATTAAGAGAGAGAAAGAAAGTGGCGATCTCAACCGCCGGCGCTGACCAAAGTCGTCCTCGAGCTGATCCGTCAGGTGAATTTCCTCCCATTAGATTCCGTGTAATTCCTTTTCGCTTTTCCTGCGAATTTTCTTCTCTGTTTGTTTCCCGAGGAAAACCACTTGTAGAAACCAGCAAAAGTAGTAGCGAAGACGACGACGAGCTTTTTGAGATCGTATTCTTCGGTGGTTTGAAGCTATGCATGTTTTACACTCATTGTAGTCTGCTTCTTCAGTTGTTTGCTGATTCGAAATCGATAGATCTTCTATTATTAATTCCTTCTCTTATCATATCATTCTCGAGTGTGCTACATCTAAAACTTCTAAATCTCTTCGGTTACAGATCCAATCTTATTTTGTTTCGTTCCACTATCTCGGCGTTTTAGATCTCTTCTGTGATTGAGAGTTGATCAAATCCTATTTCCTATATACAACTTTGCGTTTAAGTGATCCATAGATTAAGATCCTTAAAACACTTTTTCACTCGGGTGGTTTCAGTCAATTACTTACAAACTTATAGCAAGTAAGATTGGATCATAGCAAGTAAGATTGGGTTGGGGATATCTCTACAAAAACTTAAGCCTGTGGGATGTTGTATGTTAGAGAAATAGGTCTTGCTATCACTGTGAATTTTCAGTGATTGTCTTTGTTAGCTTCCTTCCGCTGCCTCATAAGATCCCGAAATTTGGAAAGTTTTCTTAAATCTGAATCTGTTAATACAGGTTTCTAAACTCTACTATTTGGTCCTCGTGTGAGCAGGAAGGTGCACATTGTCAGCTATTAATGTACGCCAGATGAATAGAGCAACTAATGTTACTGGCAGTAGAAGGAGGTGGTTTCTTCTCAGCGTCCGCGTCTGGGTATAGCAAGGGATTGACCCTTCTTTTCTCTGGTGATAAGGACGGAGATAGGCCCATGAGAGTTGTGCCGTGGAATCAGTACCAGGTGGTTGACCAAGAGGCTGACCCTGTTCTTCAGCTGGATTCCATTAAGAACCGAGTTTCCCGCGGTTGTGCTTCCTTCAGTTGCTTTGGTGGCGCTTCCGCGGGACTTGAGAGCCCAGGTCCTCTTAAAGTAGAACCTGTGCAGCATCGTGAAATATCACCACCAGAGTCTGTGGTTGTTTCGGAAAAGGGCAAAGACCACATAAGTGAAGCTGATAATAGCAGCAAAGAAGCTTTCAAACTCTCATTGAGAAGTAGCTTGAAGAGGCCGTCTGTTGCGGAATCACGCTCTCTTGAGGATATTAAAGAATACGAGACATTGAGCGTGGATGGTAGCGATCTCACTGGTGACATGGGAAGGCGGAAAGTGCAGTGGCCAGATGCTTGTGGTAGTGAACTCACTCAAGTTAGAGAATTTGAGCCGAGGTATGTGATGTATTACCTCTTAGCTCTTGTTGAGCAGCTTAATCCCAATACAGTTAAACATAAGTAGATCCATTGTTTTATTATCCACTGCTATCGCACCCACCCTTATGCCAATATGATCCTTAATGTGGATCCTACGCTTTAATTTACTGCTGCTACTTAATCTCTATGCCTCAAAATCCAAATCCTTGAATTTATTCAACATTGCATGTGCTTTGTAACGGGCAAACTTGATCCTTAATATGATCCCCTTTTTTTTTTTTTTGACACACCACCCGACACATATATTATTTGTTATGCAGCATGTTTTTTTTGGGTTAAAATTATGCAGCATGTTTTTTTTAGTAGACTTTTGATCCTCTCTCGGTTTGTTACTGACTTCCGAGTATCAAACTGGGTTTTGGTGGCAGTGAGATGGGATTATCAGATGAAGAATGGGAGACGGGGCGACAAAGGACATGTTCGTGTGTGATCATGTAGATCCAGAAATCATCGGTATCTCTCGTTATTCACTTCTTGTGTGCATTTCTCACAGATTTAAAGTGTATTTAGGGTCTGTTATTACAAAGGTCTCTTCAAGGTTTTGGCTTGTACATTTTTCCTGTGTTTCGAGTGGCAACTTTTTCTCGCTTGCTTGCTTTCTTTATTTTTTTTTTATAAAAACGCAAGAGAACATCCAAATCGATGCAGAGAGAGTCGCAATACCTTGTATCAATCAAAGAAGAATCTCAACGGCTGAGACTCAACCACGAGAACAAAACTAGAAGCAAACAATTGACTTGCGTTATAAACATACTACCATAAGAAAGATAAAACTCTTTTTTTTTTTGTTTCCCCATAATAACTGAACAAAAGAAAAGACGAGAGTATCTCCGACCAGGGATTTGGTCAGACAAGCTATGGTCTCGATAGAGCAGGGAGGTTTATGATTTGCATTTTGATTTTGACTTTAAAAAAAGCATTTATGGTACACTACAGTGTGAGGAAAGCATAGGGGTAAATCGTAAAGTTAAAAACAAGAGTGGATTTATGGAATATATATTAACATTAGGGACCAAAATCAAAAAGGACCAGACAGATAAATCTACCGTCTCTTCAAACCAAGCCCAGAACCCGTCCGACGTTTCCCGGTGCAGAGAGAGAGAGAGAGATGCGGAGGATCAATTCACTGTACGGAAGAATTGGGCTTCTTAAGAGAGTACCGGAAAAATCAACGAAGCAATCTCACACATTCCTTGCCTCTCTCTCCTTCAGTACGGACGGTGGTTATGGCGGTGGCGGTGAGTTTCAGCAGAATAGCTCCAGGGTCAAGATCTTCGATCGAGACCTCAAGCGCGTACATGTGTAGTCTTCGAATTCATCTTACATTTTCCTCTTTTTTTTTTTTTTTAATTAACCCAGATTTCGATTCTTTGTTTCTTATTTATGACTTTTGTGTTCGATTTGACTCCGGATTGAAGCGTGACCGAGCGGCGTGGCTGTCTCGCCATAAGAGCGACACATTTCTCGATGCTGTTGCAGAGAATCTGCTTGACCGCTTAGAGGTGCTCTTTGTTCCATATATGACAGCTATTAGCAACGGCCATAGGTCTTATATCCAGCTTCTCTTGGGCCTGCATTTCTTGATTTGAATCCTGTGTGAGCTTGTTTTACTCTTTCTAAGGATTGTAAGAAGAGCTTTCCTTCTGCATTGTGTTTGGGAGGATCTCTTGGTGCTGTTAAGCGATTACTACGTGGTCGCGGTTAGTTATCTCTCTCGTGACAGTCCTGGACTTTGGAGTCATTGCCATCTGCATTTTGAATTATGGTGATGATGATGGTGATGTTGATTTTGGCTTTTTTGCACAGGTGGTATTGAAAAGCTTATCATGATGGATACCTCATATAACATGATTAAATCATGTAGAGATGCTCAAGAGGATTCACTCGATAACTCCATCGAGACATCTTATTTGGTTGGTGATGAAGAGTTTCTGCCAATCCAAGAGAGGTAACAACAACTAGTATTTGTATAAACCTTTTCGTTTGCTGCCACTCACCAGAGTTCTATACCTGCTAACATCTGGTGAATGTTGTTTGTGAAGTTCGGTTGACTTGATCATCAGTTCGCTGGGGCTTCATTGGACAAACGATCTTCCAGGATCCATGATACAGGTTTTTCCATTTTGTTTGTGTACGTGGATTGGTTTGTCCTCTGAGTGATATTAATAATGTGTTGGTTGTGGATTGTAATAACTGCAGTGCAAACTGGCGCTGAAGCCTGATGGCCTATTTTTAGCAGCAATTCTTGGCGGAGAAACCTTAAAGTTTGTCCTGTTTCCTCATTTCGAATCAAGAGTACCTCTCCCATATGTTCTTTCTAATTATCCTTTATTATAAATTTAAATTTTTTTTACCAGGGAGCTGAGAATAGCATGCACTTTGGCTCACATGGAGCGCGAAGGAGGCATTAGTCCCCGGCTATCGCCTTTGGCACAGGTGTGTGTGAATCTTAACAAGTTCATTTAATATTCTTTTTAGCTTGGAAATGGAAGAGATTGCAATTTGCTAGATGACATAACCAAAAAAGTTGATTTCTAGTAGTGAGCTGAAGAACATGGCTTCTCTTTCTTTCAGGTAAGGGACGCAGGGAATCTCTTGACCAGGGCGGGTTTTAGTCTTCCTGGCGTTGACGTTGATGAATATGTAGTTAAATACAAGAGTGGTAAACTATTTTCATCATTGGCGAAAACGTGAATCTTCCAAGAATTTCTTCTAATTTGCCTCTTATTTTATTATATCTTGCTACTCAGCACTGGATCTTATAGAGCATCTTCGTGCAATGGGTGAAACCAATGCTCTTCTCGAGAGAAACAAGGCTGGTTTCTTCTTCTGTTAGACTTTTCGCAATTGTGACTACTGCATACATTTTTCTTAACCAAAATTCATCTTCTTGACTACAAAAACAGATCTTGAATTGCGAAACTGCTCTTGCCACGGCAGCCATATATGACTCCATGTTTGCCACAGAGGACGGCACTATACCTGCTACTTTTCAGGTCCGTTGATAGAATTTTAGAACTAACTCAGCAGCAGAAGAGCCATTACCCAGCTTCATTATTCAAGTTGTTCTGCTACAATCCTGCAGTGGACAACGTTTGAGGTCTAAACTATATCGTTGGGTATTCCTGTGTAGGTGATTTACATGACAGGATGGAGAGAGCATTCGTCTCACCAGCAGGCCAAGCGGAGAGGTTCAGCCACCGTGTCCTTCACGGATATCCAGAAACAATTCGGTGGTCAATCTTGATGGATGGGTTGAAGAAGAGACGCGTTCAATAAACAGAGACTTTACAAATGAGACTGAGAGAATCAGTGGCTTAACTAAAGGGTACTGTGTAGATACCCTGTGAGGACCTCTTGTAGGTTTGTCGCCAAAATGAGTTATGTCTGAGTCTTTCATTGCGCAAAAACATTGCGAGATCATGACGCCCATGTATTTTGTATATCGAACAATAATGGAATATCTGACCAGATACATGTTTGCTGGTTTCAAATAAACATTGGTATGAAACTTCCTTGTGAAAAGAAGAATGAGAATGTATAGAGGAAGTTGAGATTATTGTGTGATCAAACTTGGCCTAAAAAACAGATCGTCTATGCATGTATGTATCATTCATTCCCTAGCTCATGTGCAGGATAAATATGAAAATGTTTAATAATTTTTAAGTGTTTCACATATTTCATAGTCACAAAACGCATAAATTGTGTGTTTGAAACAATCGAGCCTTGCTAAAAAACATCCTCTCGAGGCTCTTGAAATAGATTCGTACAAACTGACCAAAGTTTCTTGAATTGGCCCGACAGTGAAACATATATATTAATCAAAACTTTATATATGTAATATATTCACAAGTCGCAACCTTTTGTTTGCTTACTAGGCTCCAACTCTCTCAATCAAAAGAAGATCAAACGTGATCGTGACCGTCCAGATAATCATACACTGAAATATTCAACGGCTCCACTTCGACTCCATTCTGACAATACGTCGTCGTATCACCGTACCCAGAGTTCCCGGACATGAAACCGGCGTTACCGTGGACGATTCCGGCGTCGACGGCCATTCCGGCATTGGAAGCAGCTTGCTGGATAGACCTCGGCGAAGTTTTGGAAGTGATGGAAGGAGGAAGCAATTGAGGGAAATTGAGAGATTCGAGTGAATTGGGTTGGTGTAAACAGAAGAAAGCTACGTCGTGTGCTACGGCGGCGCCTTCCGCTGTGGAGAAAGAGCCTAACCAGAGACGGTCGCGAGTTCCCGGAACCCGAATCTCCGATACCCATTTTCCCCATTTCCGGCGACGGATCCCTTTGTACTTTGATTGAGTTTCACCGACGTCTCTGAAATCCATTTTGTTTGTTTGTTTGTTTTGAGTTTGAATCTGAAGATACGGTGACTATTTATACGTTGAAGTTTTGAAAGTCAAAAGAGGATAAAATAATATTATAATGTTAGGTTGACCAGTTGAATTAAATTAAAATATTTTTTTATATATTCAAAAGGAAAATATCAACGGGTCAAAGTATGACGCATTTTTTGTGGTACCAAATTGACATGCGGTGGAAATTGGTTTCAACTTGTGTAATTTTTTCTGGGTGGTTCTTTAACTTTTTTTTTGTCTGAAAGTAAATTCGAGATTTATTTGAAAGTTACACTCAATGTTTCAAAACGAGTGATATTTACCGGTTTTGTTTTAGTTTTAGTTTAAAATTAATGATGTTATGATTTTTTAATGTAAAAATGTTATTACGCTATTTAGATGATCACGTTTTTTGATTAAACAATACCAAAAAAAAAAACATTCGCTATTTACAATTGTAACATCATTTTTACATATAAGTGCTAAAGTTAGGTTATCTACCTAAGTAACTCTGTAAAGACTGTAATTTATTGATGTTGTTTTGTCATTTGTTATAAAATAAAGATATTTATATATTTGTAGTAATTATGCATATAACCAAAACATCATGTAAGACTACAAAAGAAAAGCATTGAAAAGTGAAAAAAATCCACAAAAAGGTTGGTTCAGATTAAAGGATGAAGAACGTGAAACGTCGTCGTCTCGATTAACCACGTGGGGCTAAGAAAACAAGAAAGACTTTGTTTTGCCTTTTTGTGTAAAACTGCGTCATGCGTGACGCGAGCACCGTCTAAACCGGGTCCTTATTTTATTATTTTTTGGCTTTTGACCAAAAATATCCATGACTTCCCCGTTCCACGGATTACACACTAGATCCACAGCTAAAACCCAGTTGCAAAAAGTTGTTTTTTGTCTTGTTGTGTGTTTAATATTGCAGAGACAACAAGACATGGTTGTGTCGAATTGAGTTCACACACAACTACATTAAACACACACACCTCACACGGAATCACCCACGTAGAAAGAACCAGCTCATCATGTAATCAATGTGGTTCATACTTCAGATTAGTTGATCAGGTACTTCTGGTCTACACACACATTTTGGGATTTGACTATTATAGAAGACACCGACTCATTTAGAATAACCGACATATTAGTAATTTAGAATTATGATATTTTCAGACCGGTTTAGTTGTGTTTTATCCGTATCTGTAATTATAAATTTCAAACCAATGCTTAACTAAAATATATAATCGGGATCTATACACATTTTAAGCTTTTATGAAATAAAATAATATATCATAATATTAATGAAATAAACAACATCATTTATAAACGATATAATTGATCAATTGCATTTTATAAGTTCTAAAAAAAAACCTGTAAGTGCATTTTGTAAGAAAAATCACTTGAACTGATGAAAAAAAACTTTCGTCAAAGCATATTAATGGCTATTTTGGAAGTCCATCTAGACCTAGCGTCTAAGCATCGCCTAACCAAAATACAGATAATTTTTAATGTATTGAAAAAATTAATAACTTTAACTTTATAGTTTTTATATATAGTCAGAATTTCTTTTTGGAAAAAAGATATTTGTACATGCACTATATCTTAGTGGGCTAAAATGGGCTACAAATACAATGGGTCCTAAAGTGGAGAATTCTAAACAAGTGGCCCAATTTATTAATCTATAATTACATTCCACCAAACGAGCAAATATTCGAGGGCTCTCTTTCTTTCTTCCCCTTTCCCTACAAAAACCTTTTCCTTCACGCTCTGCTTCTACCACTTTGCTTCGTCTGTGCTGTCTCCCAACCTCTGTCTTTTGTTTTTCCATTTTCTACATGAGTTCGTCTTGTCTCTTCTATGCTTCTCTATATGTACCTCGTATTTCCATGTTTCCCCTGTGTACGGTATGTGTTGCGCACCACTTGTTTGATGATATGCCTCAACGAACCTTTTTTGTTTCCCTCTCTCTCACCTTTCTTCTGCTTTGATTTTTTCAGACGGAGAATTGAAATCAGTTGAATTTTCGCTTTCATGGATCAGACTAGTAGTGGAGCAATAAACAAAACCCATTCTTTTCGCTATACTCTACTGAATTGCGGTGGTAAGACGTTGCGATCATATGCAACTTACTGTATATGCCGTCTCTCCTTCTCGCTCTATTCCCAGAGGTCTCACTGTAGCCGAAATTCGCAAGTTTATTCCCCAATCGTGGAAACAACCACCGAGACCCATCCCAGAAACTCCCAAAACCCACGATGAATCAGTTCCGGATGCTCTGTTCAAATCTCTCGGAAATTTCATCTCCCACGGTTGTTTTTATGAAGCTTTCAGAACTTTCTCTCTTCTTCTTCGTCACCACTCTTCTTTGCCTGGTTCTCATGAATTCGTTTTGCATTCAGCGGCTTCCCTTTTATCGAACTGCGTGGAGTTTGACGAGTTCGTTCCAGGGCAGCAAATTCACGCTCATTGTATCTCCTCGGGTCTGGAGTTTGATCCCGTTTTGGTCCCAAAGCTGGTGACTTTCTACTCTGCCTTTAATTGTCTTGTCGAAGCTCAGACCATTACTGAGAGCTCTGACATTTCGCATCCCTTGCCGTGGAACGTGCTCATCGATTCATATGTTAGGAACAAACGGTTTGAGGAGGCAGTTTCTGCTTACAAGCGAATGGTGAGTAAAGGAATTCGACCGGATGCTTTTACTTACCCGTCGGTTCTCAAGGCCTGTGGAGCATTACTGGATTTTGCATCTGGAAGAGTGGTTCATGGCTCCATCGAGGTTAGCTCTCACAGGTGCAGCTTGTATGTCTGCAATGCGTTGATATCTATGTATAAAAGATTTGGCAAAGTGGATATTGCTCGGAAATTGTTTGAGGGGATGTCTGAAAGGGATGCTGTCTCATGGAATGCAGTAATTAACTGTTATGCTTCTGAAGGCAAGTGGGACGAAGCTCTGAAGCTTTTTGATAGAATGGATCTCTCTGGTGTTGAAATGACAGTTGTAACTTGGAACACAATAGCTGGAGGTTTTTTGCAGACAGGAGATTACGTAGGGGCTTTGAATTTTGTCGCTAAGATGAGAAATTGCAATGTAAGTTTAGATCCTGTAGCTATGACTAATGGTTT
This sequence comes from Kernera saxatilis, assembly GCA_900406395.1. Taxonomy (NCBI): domain Eukaryota; kingdom Viridiplantae; phylum Streptophyta; class Magnoliopsida; order Brassicales; family Brassicaceae; genus Kernera; species Kernera saxatilis. The sequence continues at coordinate 21,119 of OVAY01000138.1, forward strand.
GAAGGCATGCTCACACATTGGAGCGATACAGTGGGGAAAAGGATTTCATTGTCTTGCAATCCATAGTTGTTACACGCGAATTGACAATGTTCGAAATTCGTTGATCACAATGTACTCAAGATGCGGTGATCTTAGGCACGCCTTTCTAGTGTTTCAGCAGATTGAAACAAATAGTTTGAGTACATGGAATTCTATCATTTCCGGTTATGCGTACAATGAGAGATCAAAAGAAACCTCTTTCCTGTTCAAGGAGATGTTGCTCGCTGGCTTTCACCCAAATTACGTTACGCTTGCAAGCATTCTCGCACTTTGTGCTCGGGTGGCAAACCTGCAACATGGGAAAGCATTTCACTGCTACATCCTGAAGCGCCAAAGCTTCAATGGCTGTTTAATCCTGTGGAACTCCCTTGTTGATATGTATGCAAAATCCGGGAAAATCGTAGCTGCCAAGCGGGTATATGATTCGATGAGCAAGAGGGACAAAGTGACTTACACTTCCTTGATAGAGGGATACGGCATGCTGGGTAAAGGAGAAGTCGCCTTGGCATGGTTCAACGATATGATCAGATCTGGTATCAAACCTGATCATGTAACTATGGTTGCAGTTTTATCAGCTTGCAGCCATTCCAATTTAGTGCGTGAAGGACAAAGCTTGTTTGTGAAGATGCAGCCTGTGTTTGGTATACTCCCTCGCCTTGAACACTTTTCTTGTATCCTTGATCTCTATTGCAGAGTAGGTCTCTTGGCTAAAGCCAGAGATATAATCCGCAGAATTCCTTACGAGCCATCTAGTGCTATGTGTGCTACTCTACTGATAGCTTGCCTCACCCACGGGAACATAGACATTGGTGAATGGGCTGCAGATAAACTACTACTGGAGATGAAGCCGGTGAACTTGGGGCACTATTTGTTGATCGCAGATATGTATACAGCTACTGGTTCTTGGAGCAAACTTGCAATGGTGAAGACTTTCATGAGTGTGCAAAAGGCTCATGAGTTTGCTTTGGTGGAAACAGATTCTGGGTTAGATGGATCGAATAAGCCAATGATCGAAACTGTTGATTCTTTTGCCATCAATCAGGAGCAAAGCTCAGATGAAGAACGTCTTGTAGAAGTAGGATAAAGATTATTTTACTCCTCTGATTTTGAGGATGATCAAACTGGTTCATCAATTTGTGATTGTACATAATCTATTCTATATACGACCGTGTGTCGACAGAGCAAAAAAAAAAAAGTTTGATTTGCATGATTTCTCAGCGAATGCAAATCTCTTTTGACTTCATATCTGTAAAATCTTTAGGTTTATGATTTTTATTCAATCAAGTCCAGTTTTGATTCTCTTTCCATATTCATAAACAGAAATCTGATATTTACATGATTCTCCTTCACTATGAGCAAAAAACAGTCCAGTTTTACATGAATTTAAAGTCGAGCCCACTAAAGCCCATCAGGTTATTAGCCCATTATTATTGGAAACGGCTGATTGATTGTTAAGACTTAAGAGAGCTTTCTGTCGTGTCCCACAGAGAAACCCTAAGAATCTTCCAAGCGCCAAAGAAGTGAGTTCCGTGTTCATTTTCTCTTTGTTGGTTCCTGTTCCGTTGCCGGCGAAAATGGCGTCGTTTGATGAAGCACCACCAGGAAACTCCAAGGCCGGTGAGAAGATCTTCAGGACCAAGTGTGCTCAGTGTCACACCGTCGAAAAAGGCGCCGGTCACAAACAAGGTTACACACATAAATCTCTGATCTCTTGACTCGTATTCTATGGTGGATCCGAGTTTATCAGGATTTCGTTTCACATCGCTTTGGAACCGATTTGTTTGTGTGTTGATTAATTAATCCCTGATGTGATGCCTTTTGAACTTCGTTCGCGAATCCATCGGATCTAAAACGCTTATATATCAAATGATCATAGATCCAATCCATGAACCTTGATATAGCCTCGTGTATTACTATAACTCGTGCTTATCCTGAAGACAGCTCAATGATACTGTGACGTTGACGAATTTCTGGTTCTGTATACGCAGTTTTTTGTGGAATGTGATTTTGATCTTAAGTAGTGATACAACAAATTGATCATTGCTAGCTGCGTCACAAATCATCATTTCCTTGTGTTTCTTTGAAATTTGCATGAAATGAAAAATATTGTTGTTCACTTGTAAAGAAACGAATCTTACGTTTTGTAAAATGGTTTTATAGGACCCAATCTAAACGGTCTCTTTGGAAGACAATCTGGCACAACTGCTGGTTACTCTTACTCTGCTGCTAACAAGAACAAAGCTGTCGAATGGGAAGAGAAGACCTTGTACGATTACTTGCTCAACCCCAAGAAGGTTAATACTATAATGATCCATTCTTGATTGTCACATGATTTGTTGTGAGATAACATTGAGATTGATGCATTCTGATCTGGTGTTGTGATGCAGTACATACCGGGAACGAAGATGGTGTTCCCTGGGCTAAAGAAGCCACAAGACCGCGCTGATCTCATCGCCTACTTGAAGGAAGGTACTGCATAGTGAATCAATGGTTGGGACATGACGAATTCGAGTCTTGAAGATCGGATATTCTTTTGACAAATAAAATCTCAAAAACTTTTGTTTTTTTTTTGTTGTTGTTGCTGTTGCAAATGCTCTCATCTTCAAATACGTTTTGCTGGGAATTTGGTTGTCGAGTTCCAAACGCACTCGAGTATTTTCATTTTCTGAGGCTCATTTATATAAATGCATCTTTCTAGAAGCGTTTGATCACATGTTGCAGTTTAAATGTTGAGAAAGAGCAAAAGAATCAAATTATATATTAACTAAGGACAATATTGAAGCAATATTAATGTCATCCTAGATAACATTTAACTTTGGTACATGGATCTCCGTTAAAGTTTTACAACTCCTAGAGTGTTTAACCTTATCCAGTGGATCCAAATCCAATCAATGGCCTGTTTCTTTCTCTTAATTTGCATCCCTCTCTACTCATCATCAATATCCTTTATAGCATCCTGCAAAATCCAACAAAATATGGGATCGGATGATAAGACCTTGTGTGCTTGTTTGCACTGCTTAAACGCAGACCAGAGAAAAAATGCAAAACAATTAGTTACCTTTGCAAGGCGTGTCACATATGTTGCAGCCAATGCAGTAACCAACAGACCCAACCCGAGAGTTAAAAGCTGGCCGTTTCCTCCAGGCAAGCCAACATTAGATTCTTCTTGCTGAAACATCATATATAGAAGATTGCCATTTGATGATTATGATGCTTGCCAGAATCTCATTGTATTCACAGTTCTAACACATTCATGGAAGTCACACAACACAGGTCTCAACTGATCCTTCAGATACAATTTCCTATATTCAAGTTAACTTCCATACGTAATGACTAGTCTTCCTCGTGTTGAGTACTTGTCTATCATTCGATATCAATCTCCTTTTTCATTATGTCAAAAAACAAAAAGCTCGGTGGATCCTAATGTAACCTTACGCTTGACATGAGAAGAACGGCATGTTTTTTGGGTAGTTCATTATTTGTCAAAGTTTCTAAACTTTGGAGGTATAAATAGATTTAGCTTAAAAGACAACAAACTCACAATGATTGCTCGTCCAAAAGCCCCAGCGCTGACATAAGCCCAAGACCCTGGAAGCATACCCAACCAGCTGCAAAAACAGTATGACCCATGAATGAGTATGTAAACTCAGAAATCACCTTATCAAGTTGAATTCTGGTTCTCAAATGCAAAACGAAATGAATTAACTCCTGGTCGAAATTGCTTCAGGGTAAATAACAAATGATTTAAGGGAACAAATTGGGTTCTTAAGTAACCACAGGACAAGTATCAAGCTTTTAAAGTGGATATCATAAGGAAATAGTATAAGAAGTTGCACTGACACAGACCTTCCGAATACATAAGGCACAAACTTCACAGATGTCAACCCGTAAAGGTAATTTCCAAGAGAGAAAGGAAGCAGTGGGCTTAGCCGAAGGAGAGTAACAACCCTAAACCCATTTTCACCAATCGCTTTATCAATGGCGAGGAACTTCTTGTTGCCTTCAACTAACTTAAGTATGCGCTCTCGAGCAAAGTATCTGGCAATTAGAAAAGCAACACTAGCAGCCATCTAACACGAGTAAAAAAAAAATTAGACAAACAATAATGTATGAACATGGAGAAGTTACTTGATGACATGGATGCTGGAGTTTTCTGTGTTCTGGGAGAATAAACTTACGGTTCCACTGATAGAAACTATGATGGTGCCAACCAAAGAACCAAAGAGAAGACCAGCCGACATCGTCAACGGGAGAGCCGGAATGGCTAGTATCTAACATAAAGGCAAAAACCAAAAGCTCGTAATGAGGATACAAGGTCTCAATGAAAATCAGAGATGGGTTCAAAGGGAGATTTAAGATAAAATCACAATGGAGCAAAAAGCATCAAAAACACATGAAGAGAGTATCAAAAAGCTTGCCTCAAGCCCAGCATACACAACAATGAACAGCGCGTACCCAGCCGGACCATAACCTGTTGTTAAATCGAGAATACAAAACTTCGTCAACTTCTGAAAATTGATCAAAACTATCCTAAATGCATCAGTTTTATAAAGGTCTATTGTCATTGAGTTCAACATAAAACTGGAATCAATCAGTAATAGAATCCAATCAATCAACCCATTCAATGTATTGAAAAACCAAATCGGGGGAGTGATAGAACCTTCGATTAAAGTTGAGAACTGAGTGAGGAACGTATTGATCTGGTCCCTGTAGACGTAGCCAACGCCGGCGAATCCACCAACAGTACCGATCAACAAAACGGCGGCCAGAATTGTACCCTTAATAGCAGCATCCCCTTCCGATCCGCCATCGTCATCGCTCTCAGCCGCGGAGGACTTAGAATCGCCGTCGTCGTCGTTGTCGTCACTTGATTTGGGATTGAATAACCACCGGAGACTCTGGGGAGGAGGGGCGGTGGACGGAGGAGAACGGCGGAGAGACTGTTGATTCTTCTTCTTGGTCTGTTTGAGGGAAGAACATGGCTTGAGGAAATGGAATCGCCGGCAGAGTTTGAAGGAGGAAGGAGGGGAGAAGCGGAAGTCGCAGGTGAATGGAAGAGAAGAGGATCTGAGACCCAGAGTAAGGCTGCGCATCTTAAGCAGCTTTAACGAAGAAGATTGAATTGAAGCTGAAGCTGAAGCTGTGCCATCCAAATTTTTCTCTGTAGGCTTGTTGGCGCGGCTTTTTTCTTACCGAAGAAGACGCATTTTCGGATGGGGCTTCTGGCGATGTAGAGCGCCACGTGTCTCCGTTCTAAGGATCAGAAAAAATAGCTACTTTCTTCCAGAAAACACTACAATGCGTCTCTTATTATTTGCCTTGTAGTTACGATAAAAATTAATAAGTCTATCGCATATTCGCATCCAAATTTTCGAAACAGACAAATTCAGAAGTTCAAACAAATATCAATATTAGGAAATAAAAGTTTCATTTTGTTCATGGCCTCATGGGTTATATTTGTTTATTTGACATTTTTCATCTTCAATTTTATTTTTAACAAAATTATACTATTTTTTTTCCATCTATTACATCATTTAGAATATATTTGTTATCTTACTACAATTTTGTATGATTTTATTATTCATCATGCAACGAACAACAATATTTTTTTATAGACGATTATACCTGCACCATGCTCACAACAAAAAACTTTACTTTTAATATACAAAACCATGATAAAGGGTTCGACTTGCCTCATGTTGGAAATCCTCGATAAATATTGGTATTTCCATTAATTTGCAAAATTTGTATTATCCGGAAATCGAACCCTATAACATAATGTACAAGTATTAATAAATATTTGGTTAATCACTTGACTAAGAAAACTTACACAATCATACTACTAAATATTCAATTACTACAGGTTTAAGGAATAATACAAGATACTTCTTAATTTCTAACAATTTAGTAAATTATATCTGAATTTTGAACTTTTGATTGTCATGGGTTGAGGGTATAGAGATTTTTGTAAAAAATAGTTTTTAGATTTCTGCTAAAATAAAACAATAGATTTCAAGATCTTGAATGAATGCGAATAATTGTAAATTAATAGATACAAAGTTTTGGAGATTTCTAGCGTAGTGTAGATAGAATTGTTCGTTTTATGATCTCATGTGCTAAAAGTAAAGTTGTCCATTTGAGCATAAGCAACTAAAATTGTTTTATCGTGAATCTTTGTGTGTGAATAAAACTACTATCGGTTGGTTGTGGAGTATGAGGAATTGTCTGTGTTACCATATTTCTGAACACTGGTATTAGATTCGTTTGTATCGAATGACAAGATTTTGTAATAAGATAAAAAAAAACCATTTGATTGAAAACCATTTGATTTTGTAATAAGATAAAAAAAACCATTTGATTAAAAATGAGTTGTCAGAGAAGACGGATCTGGGATGCCAACACGTTTCAGGTTCGATCTACCTGCTGAGTAAAATTATAACACATTGTTTCTGGACACCCACACGAATATGAATCTCTGCTTTCGAGCCCATTTGCATATCCGGAGAGAGGATCTATCCGTGGGCTGCACCTCCCCCAGAAAATTAGTCTGGATGGAGGCCTGAGATTTACCCTGAATTATAAAAAAAAAAAAAAAAGAGTTGACTTTAAAAAAGCAAAAACTAAAACAAAAATTGTTGTCTATCAACACTATAGATGGTCGTAAACGATAGATGATGTAAACGACATCGTATTCATTCAGTTGATGATAATAAGGAAAAATAATGTTTTAAGTCAAAATGGGAACTCGCCGTGTCTGACTCTTTGGCTTTACCGGTGGGCGAGACTGATCGCCGGAGTTTCAATCGCCTTTCCTCATCTGCTCAAATCCGGTCACTGCCATTGTCTTCGTATACCTGGTTTAGATCATGGCCAAATCTCGGGCAGTTGTGGAGCTTACTGCCCGTTTCGATCTCGGCGGCGACGATAAGATCCGAGCCCTGTCTCTCTCCCCTTTCTCCGATTCCCAAACCCTAGTGTACGTCGGCACCTTTTCCGGATCCCTTCTGCTTCTCTCTCTCGACACTTCAACTAATATTGTCTCGCGTCTCGGAAGTGTATCGCTGAGCGCTTCTCCCGTTGAGTCTGTCTTTGTGCTTGGTCAGGAAAGGGGGAAAGTTCTAGCACTCTGCAATGGGTACTTGTTCTTGGTGGATTTGCTTCTATCTCAACCCGCTAAGAGATTGGGTGGGTTATTAAAGGGGATCAATGTGGTTGCTAGGAGAGTGAGAGGAAGCAACTCGTCGAGTACTGACTTGTTGCCCTCCGATATTACGGCTGATGCTAGCTCGAGCAAGAAGTTTCTTCAGATGCTTGGCGCTGGAAATCGGGTGAGCGACATTAAAGGAAAGGATTCCCGACATGAGCGAGTCCACCAAGGTCATTATGTTTTTGCTGTTGCCATTAGTGAGAGAATGTTGCTGATTGAACTTCAATGTGATGAAAAAGACGGAACAAGTGCTTCCTTTGTTGTCTTGAAAGAGATTATGGGAATAGGTGGGATCAAAACTTTGGTTTGGCTTGATGATTATGTTATTGCGGGAACCGTTAAAGGGTATAGCTTGATCTCGTGCGTCACTGGTCAAAGTGGAGTGATATTCACATTGCCTGATGTGTCTGGTCCGCCACTGCTCAAATTGCTCTGCAAAGAGTGGAAGGTGTTGTTGTTGGTGGACAATTTTGGAGTTGTTGTGGACACAAATGGTCAGCCTATTGGAGGGAGCCTTGTGTTTCGCAGGAGGCCAGATTCTGTTGGCGAATTGTCTTTCTATTTGGTGACCGTTGGAGATGGAAAAATGGAAATACATCAGAAAAAGTCGGGTGCTTGTGTTCAATCAGTTAGTTTTGGTCCTGAAGGATGTGGGCCTTCACTTTTGGCCGCAGATGAGGCAGGAGATGGAAATCTTTTGGCTGTTACTACCTTGTCGAAGGTGTTTATCCCGATAATGGCTATCTTCACTTCTCTCGAGTATATCTTGTTGATGAAATGGTCATGAATTTTCTGTCGATTCTTTCATTGTGATGTTTCAGCTTATTTTTTACCGGAGAGCGCCTTATGAAGAGCAGATCAAAGATCTCTTGAGGAAAAAGAGATACAGAGAAGCCATCTCCCTGGTGGAGGAGCTTGACTCAGAGGGGGAAATTTCGAAAGAAATGCTTTCTTTTCTTCATGCTCAGATAGGGTATCTACTACTATTCGATTTGCGCTTTGAGGAAGCTGTGAATCAATTTTTAAAGTCAGAAAGAATGGAACCTTCTGAAGTTTTTCCTTTTATCATGCGGGATCCTAATCGATGGTCTTTGCTGGTATATTTTTTTCCCTGGCAGCTGGTATTTTATGATTTACTCTAAAGTTGTTTCTAACTGTCGGCTAATTAATCAATCACAGTTCATTCTTTTCCTCACTAAAGGCATTGCCTAACTTTTAGCGAACCTGAAATCTATGATCTCTCAAGCCTCGGGCAACTGCTCTCTGCTTCACTAAGGTTTTTACTTTCTTTCAGGTTCCAAGAAATAGATATTGGGGATTGCATCCTCCCCCTACTCCTTTCGAAGATGTTGTAGATAATGGGTTGATGGCCATTCAGAGAGCCATATTCCTAAGAAAAGCGGGAATGGACACTCCAGTTGACGAAGAGTTTTTCTTAAATCCTCCGAGTAGAGCAGATTTATTGGAGTCAGCAATTAAAAACATTACCAGGTGATATGACTGCTCTCTTTTTTTTTTAATATTTTTATTTCCTCTACAGCTTGTTTAGTATATCCCTGTTTTCTGTGTGAATTGGCATCTAACGAGGTAATGTTACTCGTTGCAAAAGGTACCTCGAGCAATCACGTGAGAAGGACTTAAGTCAACCAGTAAGAGAGGGAATAGACACGCTTCTAATGCTTCTGTACAGAGCATTAAACCGTGTTGAAGATATGGAGAATCTTGCATCTTCTAATAATAACTGTGTTGTGGTATGTCTTTTTAGTGAATATATTTTACACGTGCAGATATTTGCATAGCATCAACTCGATATTTGGCACCACAAACTGACAACTGAAATATTTAAGAAAGCAGTAATTTGAATCTAGTAAGTCTTTTACTTTGACAGAACTATTTGAGGAAGATAGTTATAGCTTGGTTAAAAAGGAGAAGAAATCACGTGTCCAGTGCCTAGGAGACTAGGTGCTTTTTTTATGCATTTATACCAGTTTGGCAGTAGTTTAGCTGAGGGTCAGTTTAGTAAACTAATGTGCTTAAAAGTAATGGACGAGTGATAAACATTGGATGCTATAGTTTTGACTTCCCTAAGCAGAGTCTCCGAAATTACATTGCAGCGCTGTTAACTGGCGATTATGAACCGTAGTACTCTAGGATTCATGTTAATGTACCATGAGAACATTAATTTTTTTTGGATGCTTAGAATTACAATGCATTGAAAAACAGAGAGATTGTTGTCAGAAGGTTGCTTGAGGGATGACTTTACAACTTGCGTGGGCGGTGCAGGAGGAGTTGGAGACTCTTCTAAACGAATCTGGACATTTACGGACACTTGCATTCCTCTATGCAAGTAAGGGGATGAGTGCAAAGGCTCTTGCTATTTGGCGTCTCTTTACAAAGAATTATTCATCTGGTCTATGGCAAGACTCAGATGACTTGGTGCCCTATTTACACGACAACGAGCTCATTAGATTATCTGGTAAAGAGGCTGCTGCCGCGGAAGCAGCCAGAATTCTTGAGGAGCCCTGTGATCCTGAACTGGCATTGCAGCATCTTAGTTGGGTATGACATATATATGATACAACCCCAAGTTGTTGTGAGTTTGTAAGATTAAAGATTTGCATCTTATGAATATAATTGATGATTGTGGATAAATTATTTTTTAGATTTCAGATATAAACCCATTGTTTGCTATCCAAGTCTTGACGTCAGATAAAAGGACAGAAGAGCTTTCACCAGGTGGGAATCAGGGTTAACAGGACATTTGTGTTTGATTGTGAGTCAGATGTAGATCTCTTTTCGTTCTTCTTAGAAACATTTTGCCAGCTGTGATCTATTCTGGACTTGTATTGATGAATTCTTGCTTAGTTGAAGTCTGAGATGACTAAAGTAATGCAAGAAGTCCAAGGTTGCTTTGGGTTCAGGGTAACAATATTTTGTCCATGCATATATTTTCATGCCTCTAGTGTGTTGTACATCATTAAAGTTAAGAATAGGATTAGAATATACACTGTTCCATTATTGCTGTAGTATTTTTTGTTTGGCATTGGGTTAATGAGTGACTGCCTATGACATTAGATGTAAAATGGTGGATAAACACTAATTCTTTTATTGATGTAAGGGTCTGTGTTTCTTAATCTTATTGCAGAGCAAGTGATTCAAGCTATTGATCCCAAAAAGGTGGAAATCATACAGAGGTATAGTTAGTTACAGCATAAATTTAATACGGTTGACTTTTACTAAAAGCTTACTAGTATTTTGTTGGGTGAGTTGGGAAAGTTTTCAAATCATTTTCTTGCCGAATTTATATATACTGGCCAGGTACTTCCAGTGGTTGATTGAAGAAAGAGACTACAATGATCCACAGCTGCATACATCGTATGCTCTCTCACTTGCCAAATCAGCACTTGAATGTGTTGACGTTCAAAATGGTATCCAAGAAGCTGATGCTGGAGGCAGAGAGGCACATGATTGTAATGTTGGAAGTATTTCTTTGTTTGAAAGTGATGTACGGGAAAGATTGCAGACCTTTTTGCAATCTTCAGATCTATATGATCCTGAAGAAATCTTGGATTTGATTGAAGGATCAGAACTGTGGTTGGAAAAGGTTTGTCGGTCAAATTTGTTAACTTCGGTTTATGAATGGTGCTAAAAAGTGACATTTAGGTGTGTGAGAACCTAGGATGATGTTGGTACACCTATGATTATTCAATATATTTTCTACTATCAAAATTATGTTGTTTTACTCATTTGGCATACGTGTAAATTTTTTTGATAGGCCATCCTATACCGAAGGATAGGGCAGGAGACATTGGTCCTCCAAATTCTTGCTCTGTAAGTTCACTTAATAAATATAAGAAGTGATAAAGAAAGAAATTGAATTGTTTTATATGATTGTTCTGGAAACCAAAGATTTTGAGACCTTATGAAGTGAGGAAATACGGTTTATGGTGAATTTGAATGTGTAGTTACTGATAAGATCTTCTGTGGTGGCCCCCAGGAAGCTTGAGGATTGTGCAGCTGCAGAGCAATATTGTGTAGAGATTGGAAGACCAGATGCATTTATGCAGTAAGTTTTTTTTCCTTCATTTCATCACTTTATTTTGAATGCCATCACACGCTTTGTCTTTTCCTTATTAAATCCTTATAGCAGAAAGTTTATCTTAGGTTACTTGATATGTACCTGGATCCTCAAAATGGTAAAGAGCCTATGTTCAAGGCTGCTGTTCGTCTTCTCCACAACCACGGGGAATCACTTGATCCTTTGCAAGTTTTGGAAGTAAGAAATTCCAGTCCTTCATATGTTGAAAAGACGCTGATGTTGCTTCTTATCCTACAGCTTTTGCATTTGCTAGTTCTTCAGCTAATTGTTTGATGATAGAGCTGATATCAAGTTTTTTATGCAGAAATTGTCTCCTGATATGCCCTTAAAACTGGCATCAGATACGATTTTGAGAATGCTGAGGGCTCGGGTTCATCATCATCGACAAGGCCAAGTAAAAATTCACAATCCCTTTGCTTTCCGAAGCAGTGTAGTCTACATCTTCTACTGTTGTGAATATCTTTTTTTTTTATAAGGGAAAGGGTAGTGGAGGAATATTGTATGTTTTAGTTGTCAAATGTGCCATGGGTAACAGTAATATGTACGGTTAAATGCTAAGAAGAGATTATTACTGAAAGTAACATTGATAAACTTAATCAAAAATTGTTACTGTGTTTTAAGTTCCTGCAATCTGTATGTGGTGTGGGTGTGTAGCTTTAGTGTCTAAATGCTCTTAGTTCAATTGTTACAGATCGTACACAATATCTCTCGTGCATTGGATGTAGACTCGAGGTTAGCAAGATTAGAAGAAAGATCACGTCACGTGCAGATAAACGATGAGAGCCTCTGCGATTCCTGCTATGCTCGCCTGGGAACTAAGCTATTTGCTATGTACCCTGATGATACCATTGTCTGTTACAAGGTGTGTCCCCGCTTACGATATCTCTTGCAATAAAAACGATCATGCATGTCCTCTTCTTTTTTCAACGAGCATACAATTCTCTTTTCTGCAATAATCCGAATTAATAAAGGATTTGATATCTGTTTGCATGTTTCCTTTCTCTGATGCTACTTTTGTTCTTCTTCTTTCCAGTGTTACCGACGCCTGGGTCAATCAAAGTCAGTAACGGGGCGTGACTTCAAGCGAGATGTTCTGATAAAACCTGGTTGGTTAGTGAACCGGTAGCAGAAACCCTCCCCGCAACAATCGCCTTATTTTTACCTGACGTCTCTAACCTCGCACAAACACAGAGAAGCCCGTACAGTACAGATAATGAGAATGTAATGAACAGCATAAGGATCTGAATTCGACTGCCATAGCTTCATGAAGTTCGACTCTAGGCTTGTGGAGAGAGATTCAATCGGAAACATTTCAAAGGTTCTTCATGTTACTGCAATGAGTCCTTCGTAAATTGGTAATGGTGGAAGGCATCGAGTAGTTCTGTAGCCATTTTTGCCTTTGCGACAGTTAAAAATGTTACTCAAATGTATTTATCTAATAAAACGTTTGAGGAGTATGTAATCTTGCTTTAGCTTATGTTACTTTCTTCTTCTCTTGACGAAGCACCTGTTTGGCTAATAAAGTGAAAATAATATAATAAAAACGTGTGAGAAAAAGAAAAATAAAAATATTTTTTTCTGCGACGGAAAAAAAGAGGAAAAATCAAACAGACAAGTCGCTAAGAGGGTCTAAGGGGAAGAAGACGATCTTCGATTCAGGTTTCTGCTTTTATCTTCCATCACCTTCCTTTTCAAGACACAGTTTTCCTTTTGCCTTTGTTCGTCGAATTGCTTCTCGCCGATCACGGATTGGCGCCGTCGCGGAAAAACGGTTGGAGCAACAGTTAATTCCAGGGGAAAAATGTCGATTAATATGAGAACGCTAACGCAAGCTCTGGCCAAGACGGCCGCGGTGATTGAGAAGACGGTTCAAACCACAGTCCAGGAGGTTACAGGTCCCAAGCCTCTTCAGGACTACGAGCTCCTCGATCAGATCGGTTCCGGTGGTCCTGGCCTCGCCTGGAAGCTCTACTCCGCCAAGGCACGTGACTCCACGCGTCCCCAGCAGTATCCCACCGTCTGCGTCTGGGTGCTTGATAAGCGCGCCTTGTCGGAGGCTCGTGCCAGGGCGGGATTATCCAGGGCTGCCGAGGACACGTTTCTCGACCTGATTCGGGCTGATGCGGGGAAGCTGGTGAGGCTGAGACACCCCGGTGTGGTCCACGTGGTTCAGGCGCTTGACGAGAACAAGAATGCAATGGCTATGGTTACGGAACCGCTCTTCGCTTCCGTGGCTAACGCGCTCGGAAATGTGGAGAATGTGGATAACGTGCCAAAAGATCTCAAGGCCATGGTGCGTTTTCCAGCTACCTGTTATCGTAATCGTTTTCTACTGTAACTGGTTTCAGTAATCTGTGAAGCACAAGTAAGAATTTTGAGCAATTGGCTGAGAAAATGAAAGATAGTTTGCTATTTCCTATAATTGTTGCAGGAGATGAGCTTGTTGGAGGTGAAGCACGGTCTCCTCCAAATTGCCGAGACATTGAACTTTCTCCATAATAACGCTCATCTCATCCATCGTGCTGTATCTCCGGAGGTGGCTTATCAAAATTTATACTCAAACTTGTTCATCTTGTTAGAAGTTGTCGTGCTTTCTAAGCCTGTGGATCTAAAACTTCATTGCAGAATGTTCTTATTACTTCGGCTGGTTCCTGGAAGCTTGCTGGGTTTGGCTTTGCTATTTCAGAAGCACAGACTGGGAATTTGGATAACATACAATCATTCCACTACTCTGTGGGTACTTAAACTCATGATCAAATACTAGATTGACCTACAACTGGTCGATTCAACTCTGGCATCTAGATGAATTTCATATGCATGATATGGTGACTGTGTTATGACCGTATTTTGATATGGATGGATCTGTGCAGGAATATGATGTTGAGGACTCAATCCTGCCACTCCAACCATCTTTAAATTATACTGCACCTGAACTGGTGCGGAGCAAAACTCCTTCAGCTGGAGCTTCTTCAGACATTTTTAGTTTCGGCTGCCTCGCCTATCATTTAGTTTCACGGAAACCATTGTTTGATTGCCACAACAATGTCAAGATGGTAATTCTAAAACCCAATCTCGCTAGTTTATTCTTCAGGAATAGACGATCTGACAAGGTTTTTTTTTTATAAAAGGAAGCAGCCTCAGAAGTAGTTTCCATTTTAGATGTATTTTCATATTATCCTGTAGAAAGTAGTCGAATATCTGTCCTCTCCATCGCTGATGATAGCTACCTTGCAATTTTCTTGCAGTACATGAACACATTGAACTATTTAACAAATGAAACTTTCTCATCTATACCCTCGGACTTAGTACCTGATTTGCAACGGATGCTATCAATGAACGAGTCCTTTAGACCAACAGCATTAGATTTCACAGGTAGGAATACTGAATCTTCTTGAGGTTTCATTGTTTCTTGTGACAAGCTTTACCTCATTGCTAATGCACTTGCATCTTGGACTTTGAACTTTCACCTGCAGGATCTAGTTTTTTCAGAAGCGACACTAGGTTACGTGCCCTCCGCTTCCTTGATCATTTGCTTGTACGTGTATACACTTCCAATCATTGTTTCGGACAGATATCTTTAGCTAGTGGACACATATATAATCTTTGGGGGATTTTTAAAATTTATTGCAGGAAAGAGACAACATGCAGAAGTCTGAGTTCTTAAAAGCATTGTCAGATATGTGGAAAGATTTTGATTCCCGTGTATTACGCTATAAGGTAGTCACTCTCTGGCTTCTTCCTGTATGTTACTTAATAGAAAAAAAAAAAAATCAGTTGCTCAAGTGATTTGCCTTGTAACAACTAAACAAACCAGGTTTTGTCAAGCAGGTGCTTCCACCTCTTTGTGCTGAACTTAGGAATTTGGTTATGCAGCCAATGATTCTTCCCATGGTTCTAACTATAGCAGAGTCTCAGGTGCTTTTCCTAATCTTGGGTATTTACATTCGGTCAATCAGCTTTCCGTGGGTTTCTTTCCTCGTATTTTCCTACTCTTTTCAATTTGTAGAGAACCTGGAAGTTGCTTCACATTGACCTTTGCGAAGGATCTTTTTTGAATCTTTACTCATGTTTTAATGAATGCTTGAAACCTTAAATTACAATTTTCAGGATAAGAATGACTTTGAGTTGATAACGCTCCCAGCCCTTGTTCCTGTTCTGAGTACTGCTACGGGTGATACTTTACTGTTGCTTGTAAAGCGTGCAGAGCTTATAATTAACAAGGTAAATCTCTAACCAATATGTATGCATAACTGGAATTAGGTTTTTGAACCCTGCATATTTAGTTTGCTAAGTTATACTGATTTGACACATTAGTGTGTTTTTGTTTGAATTTGTAGACTAATGCAGAGCATCTTGTATCGCATGTCCTCCCTTTGCTTCTCCGAGCCTACAACGACGACGATGTCCGGATACAGGAGGAAGTTCTGAAAAGATCCACATCTGTTGCTAAACAACTCGATGGTCAGGTGATGCTTGATACTGTATTTTATATTTTATTGGATGAGTTTCATCTGAATGGACGATATAAGCTTCAGGGTTGATGTGTGGCTTACACAAGCTTAGTGGCACATGCGTTTTAATTTTGTTCAGTTCTAATATTTTTCCAACTTGTTTTTGCAGGTTTTAAGGCAAGCAATTTTACCTCGTGTTCATGGCTTGGCTCTCAAAACCACAGTTGCTGCCGTATGTTAGCCTTGATTGGTTCAATTTTTGTGTCCTTCAAAAAATAGAGAGATTAAATGAAGAGTTCGATTTTCTAAACCAAATTTTGATTAGAACGTTTCTGTGGTGCAGGTCAGAGTAAATGCTTTGCTCTGCTTAGCAGAGTTGGTTCAAACGCTTGATAAGCATTCTGTTACTGAAATCCTGCAAACAATTCAACGCTGTACTGCTGTTGATCGTTCTGCTCCTACCCTTATGTGTACTCTTGCAGTCGCAAACGCAATTCTCAAGCAGGTAGGTAGAAAATATAACTTACTTTTTTCAATGATTTTTGAAATTTGAATATCTGAACATGACTACGTGTCTCATAATGCGCTCTCCTTCATTTTTCTCTAGTATGGAGTTGAATTCACAGCTGAACACGT
Source organism: Kernera saxatilis (assembly GCA_900406395.1). Lineage (NCBI taxonomy): Eukaryota > Viridiplantae > Streptophyta > Magnoliopsida > Brassicales > Brassicaceae > Kernera > Kernera saxatilis. The sequence continues at coordinate 37,551 of OVAY01000138.1, forward strand.
GCTTCCCCTGATTATACCGGTTCTCACTGCCCAACAATTGAATGTCCAACAGTTTGCCAAATATATTCTATTTGTCAAGGATATTCTCAGGTATGCCTCCGAGCAATTCCGTCCCTGTTTCCAAGTCCTTATTCCCCTTACAACTGCATACTGTTGTTATTGTTTTTAACATCTGGTTTGTCTATCCTGAGGTCTCGGAACAGGAAAATAGAGGAAAAAAGAGGAGTTACAGTCAATGATTCTGGAGTCCCAGAAGTTAAACCAGGCTCTGTTGCGGATGGGGTCCAGTTTCAAACACCAACCCAAAAAATTGACAAGGTTGCTTCTGCAGCAAAGAACAGTCCTGCATGGGATGAAGACTGGGCCCTCCCGACCAAAAGTTCTGCTTCGAGAGATCCTGGTCCCACAAACTCTCAGTTTAACCAATCTACAGTTCAGTCACAGCCATCGAACCGGACAACAGTGCCAACAACATGCCCTGCAGTTGACATTGAGTGGCCACCAAGACAATCGTCTAATGTCACTGCTCAGCCAGCTAATGATGAGACACAGCTAAACGCAGCAGGAACATCATCAACTCAAAGTTTTGGTGAACTAGACCCTTTTGCTAATTGGCCACCACGGCCCAACGGTGCTTCCATTGCTTCTGGGGGTTTCCACAACGGTACTGCCACTCGACCTCCACCGAACAACAGTGGTTCTGGTTTGAGCAACAATTTAACAGACAGTACGCAGTTTCAGACAGCTAACAACGACTTCTGGGACTTTGGCAATTTCTCCCTCTCTTCTTTGAAAGCACAGCTAGAAGGTTCGGGTACCAGCGCAAGTAACCCAGATCCTATGAACTCTTTCGGGATTCTGAATCAGAACCAAGGAATGCCGTCTTTCGGAAGCAGTTCATACAGTAACCAAAAGACGCCAGCAGACATCAGTTCCATATTCAGTTCAAGCAGAACCGAGCAAACTGCAATGAAACTCGCACCACCGCCTTCAATAGCCGTGGGAAGAGGAAGGGGTAGAGGTAGAAGTGGGACATCTAACTCAAGGCCAAGTGGTTCGAAGCAGCAACAAAGTGAGCAGCCATCGCTGTTGGATCTATTGTGATGAGAGATTTGCTCGAGACATTGGGTTGGGTAAAAAGACAATTCCTGTCAGAAAACACAGAGGCTTGTGCAGGGAGTGAGTGGGTCGTGTGTTTGTGATGCACTGAAAGAAACAACATTTTACAAGAAGTGGAGATGTTTTGTTGATTCTTGAGATTATAAGTCCACCATATATATATATATACATCACAGCTACAGGTTCTTTCTCTACCTTTCTCTAAACTCTCTTATTTGCTTCTTTTGCTCATAATTGTTTTCTTACACTCTAAATCTCGTCAGTATTTTATCATAGAGCCCTATATCTTTATCGAGTTTCTGTGCAGTGTAATGGGCTATTACACATAGGAGATCTTTATCGTTCCATGTACATAATACATTTCTTCCAATTTGATATATGTTCCCCAAAACAAAAATCATATATGTAAATCGTTATATATAATATCTCATTTTAATTTGATTTATACATTTTTATACCATTCTTTGCAAGAGACTAAATTATTATAATCTTGTGTATCAATTCAATTCTTGTACTCGGGTTTTAATTTTTTTTTGTTTTTTTAGGTTTTTGTCCCTAATGACATTTCTTTTAGTCCATATCGTTTTAGTAAAATATTAATGAAACGGTATGTTTTGTACGTTGATGAAAAACTAACGATACTACGAAGTTATTTGTAGTGTGATATATCAATTAATAATTATCAATTTTTATGGGCATGAGAAAGGATCTACGATTCAGCCGCGAATCTCCCAGATTGAGATTTTGGTACCAATATCAAGAAAAAGGTGTTTTTGTTTGCTTAACTTTTAATTTCAGCTCTGTTAGGGTTTAAAGCCATATTATATTCAAAATCCCTTGTTTACCGTAAAAACTAACAAGATAACAATAAGAGATTAAGGCATCATTTTACGTGTTAATTACATTTCAGAAACCATTTTAAATTGAAGTCCAATAGACCCGGCGCCGTTATCTTGGCGCCATTTACGTCCTCCCTCTTCTTTTGTCTCTTTTTTCTAAATCATAGTCCCCAAAACCCTAACCTAACTAAACTAAATATTACCCAACTAACCACCCTAATCTCAAGATTCAAGACATTGTTTATCTATCTCTAACCGTACATATTACGTTAATGTATAAAATCTAAAATGCCATTACAGTTTAGTATGGTAAATGATAAGTATCTAACATCAAAACTATAAAAATTCACCAATATGTGAACTCATGTACACAAGGACTATGTGGTAATCAAATATTAGTTAAGATGAACATATTAAGAAAACCAATAATGAAAAGACGATAATACATAATCAAGTCATGTAAATGTAGTTAATTCCATTTGTCAGTTCAACAAAATATTATTTAAAAAAATATAGAAAAAGGGATTCGAAGTAAAGGAACAAAGAACAGTTTTTTGGCAGTTAAGCTGAATTCCAAAAAAGCCATATTCATCGCTCTCAATCTCCTCAGTCTCACGTTTCATTCTCTCGCTATATATATACGTGAGTACATTCATATGATAGATCACATTCTTGTAACTGCTTCAGCCAATTACCCAATTACAAGAATGGCTTCCCTTTTCTTCTTTGTTTTCCTTCTCTCTGCGCTTTTACTGCAAAACAGCTATGCCAATCCCAATTACAGAGAAGCACTCTCAAAGTCATTGATCTTTTTCCAAGGTCAGCGGTCTGGTCGCCTCCCCGGTAACCAAAAAATCTCATGGAGGTTCAGCTCTGGCCTCTCTGATGGCTCCTCTGCTCATGTAAGACCCTAAACTGAATATCCATAGTCAGTAGCAGTAAAAGCGTATAACATCCATCTCGTTAACTATGAGCTGCAGGTGGACTTGACCGGAGGCTACTATGATGCTGGGGACAATGTGAAGTTCAATTTCCCGATGGCGTTCACCACCACGATGCTCTCCTGGAGTTCTTTGGAGTATGGTAAGAAGATGGGACCCGAACTCCAGAACGCCCGTGTGGCAATCCGTTGGGCCACGGACTATCTACTGAAATGTGCCAGAGCCACACCCGGGAAGCTTTACGTTGGAGTAGGAGATCCTAATGGTGATCACAAGTGCTGGGAACGCCCAGAAGATATGGACACTCCTCGCACAGTCTACTCTGTATCTGCGTCAAACCCTGGCTCTGATGTAGCAGCTGAAACCGCTGCTGCTCTAGCTGCAGGCTCCATGGTTTTCAGGAAAGTTGATCCCAAGTACTCTCGCTTGCTCCTGGCGACAGCGAAGAAAGTAATGCAGTTTGCGATTCAATACCGAGGCGCTTACAGTGATTCCCTTTCCTCTGCAGTCTGTCCTTTCTACTGCTCCTACTCTGGCTACAAGGTCTGCATTCATATGTTATACCTTGATTCGAATCTGAGAGAGAGAGAGATATCAATAGATCGTTGCAACTAATACCACTCTCTTTTTTTCAATTTATTCCAATCTTATGATGGCAGGACGAGCTGGTGTGGGGAGCAGCATGGCTGCATAGAGCAACGAACAACCCGTATTACACAAACTTTATAAAATCCTTGGGAGGTGGAGATCAGCCTGACATCTTCAGTTGGGACAATAAGTATGCCGGTGCCTATGTTCTTCTCTCACGAGTATGTCTCAATCCTAAGAATCCATAGACATAATATCTAAGCATTTCCTAATCGGTTCAACGATTCACAAACAAATCCTCTTTCGCAGCGAGCATTACTGAACAAAGACAACAACTTTGAGCCCTACAAGCAAGCAGCTGAGTATTTCATGTGCAAGATCCTTCCAAATTCTCCTTCCTCCTCCACAAAGTACACTCCAGGTGACTTAATACGTTGAGAATCGATAACACGTTTTCGCACTAACAACAATGATTACTAAAATGTTTCCCCCAAAAAAACTGAATTTCCAGGAGGATTGATGTATAAATTACCTCAGAGCAATCTGCAATACGTGACATCGATAACATTCTTGCTAACGACCTACGCCAAATACATGAAATCCACGAAACACACCTTCAACTGCGGGAACTCCGTCATCGTCCCCAACGCTCTGATAAACCTATCGAAGCGACAAGTCGATTACATCCTCGGTGTGAATCCGATGAAGATGTCGTACATGGTCGGATTCGGCCCCAATTTCCCAAAGAGAATCCACCACAGAGGATCCTCTCTCCCGAGCCGAGCAGTCCGTTCGAACTCTCTGGGCTGCAACGGGGGATTCCAATCTCTCCGGACCCAAAACCCTAACCCAAACATATTAACGGGAGCAATCGTGGGAGGACCGAATGAAAAGGACGAGTACACAGACCAGAGAGACGATTACATCCGATCCGAACCAGCCACTTACATCAACGCCGCAATCGTCGGACCCTTGGCGTATTTCGCCGCCGGCAAGTCTCCTTGAATCGCTCACTCTCACTCTCAGTTTATTTTGCTTTTTTAATTTGGAAAGTCGTTAGATAAGAAAGAAGATTGGTTAGTCTATTTAACCAAAAAAAAAAGATTGGTTAGTCTTAAGAACCCTTACCGCGAAATTTACGTGCAAAAAAGCACTAAAACGGGTAAGGCTATTCAAATGTAAACTTTAATGGGCTTTTTAGGTCTATGATTAATTGACTTTTTAGAAAGCCCATCTTTGGCTGTTGGCTAGTTTGCGGAAATTAATCAAAAGCAAACGAGTTTTATATGTGGTGATTAATCTTCTTATACATTTCAATAACTATCTCGAAATGAATTCCGGAACATCTGATTTTAAGGTTGTTGACTAAATAATCACGATAGATTTTCATTTGATCCATTGATCATATAATGGTTAAAACCGAAAACCGGATTGTACCAACAAATTAGAAAATGATTTTGTTTTGGTTGAGAATTGAGATTTCAAGTATTTATTGTTTTAACGTATAAAAATAATCCAAGCTGGCTATAATGTTAACGTGCCGCACAATCACAGCTCATCAAGCTCGTGGGTCCATCTCTTGCTTATTCCACTTACCTTTTTGGATTTTTGCCTACGTCCAAAATCAAATTAAAAACAAATGTTATTACAAGTTTGTCATCTCGAGGCATTCCCAATCAGTTCACATTCTTCCCACGCTATTCACCTGCTATTTTACCCAAAATAATATCACATGGTTTACTAGCATTGTCTCATTCCAAATTGTTTTTTTTTTGTTAAACTCATTCCAAATTGTTTTGTTATATAACTAACCAAAATTAATTTAACCATTATGAACCGTTATGTCTACTAATTAAAATTTCTTGAAGTTGAGAAGGAGTATTATAGAGATAAATTTATCAGAAAACTCTAGCTTGATGGAAATGCAACATAAATCATGGGGCGAGTTGGCAAGAAAAATATTAGATTTATGAAAAACAAATATAGTAGGAGTACTAATGAACATAAAAAACTCATAAGGTACGAAATTTGGGAATTGTAATATTTTTTCGGAAAAAAATAAAATGTTACTTTGCTTTGCATCAAAGTAGGGGACACTTTGGAAATAAATAAAAACAAATAAAATGTAAAAATTGGGACCAATCAATCCATCTTCCTCGACTTCGGCTGTAGAATCCGCCGATTTCAATTTGAAGTCTCTCCTTTGACTCTTGGTTGCTCCTTCCTTTTACACCGCAACGGTTAAAACCTCCTCGTGTAATTTCTGCCTGTATGTATGTATAGATTCCCAGAAACAGAGACTCAGATTGGTTTTCCGTCTACGCCTCGTCCTCAGTGACGCGGAAACCACAAACACATATCATTCGCCTGCCTTGAATCGCCGGCGTTCAAAAGGGCTTGCATCGGAGAAGCGTACCGAATCCTCTTCTGGGTTGTCTTCTTCCTCCATATTTCTTTGAAGAAAGTCGTCGGTTCTGCTCTCCTCTCTTCGATTCCCTCTCAGGTGATTCTTTACTCCGATCACTTCTTCGGTCAATTGTAGCTGTCTTCTTCTTAGAATTTGAATTTGAATTTCAACTCCTCTCTCGTATTACCTCTCTGTTTCTCTCTCAAACGCGGGATTTGAGCTCTGGGTCGGTGTTCTCGTCGAAATGATCAGGGTATATAGTTGATTACTTTCGAATACTCATCGGATCTTGCCTCGTTTCCCTGCTCGTCATCGGAGAAGCCCTCCTTAGTTGTGTAGTTGTCTTTGCTTGAGCTTATTAGAAGCCTTCGTCTCTCTGGGCTCGTACCAGAAGTCGATTTTACTTGCTCATCTAATAAGTATTGCTAATAACAGGTCGTGCGTCTGTCTATTCGTTTAGTGGTCTTCTCTTGGCTGGATGTGCAATGCAAAGGTCGTGTAGATCTCTTCTGGTTAGAAGAAGAGTTTCTGAGAACAGTTCTAATGGAAGGAACAGCTTCTACAAAGTCTCTCTGTCTCTGGTTTTTCTCCTTTGGGTACTTCTCTTCCTATCCACCTTGTGGATTAGCCATGGAGATGTTGGCAAAGGTAACTTTCAAGTTTTTTTTTTTAATGGAATGCAAAAATATATACAAAGAATAGTTTAACCAAACCATCTTTTGAAGGTTACTGTGAATGATCATTGTGATCTACTCATAGAGAAATTTAACTTTAGCATATGAAGAACCAACTCTTGTGAACTTGCAGATGCGCCTTTGATTGACTCTGTAGGAATAACTGATCTGGATGATGGTCGCACAGATGATACAACTGTGCCCTTTGAAGCACCGCCATTACTAGAGTCTGATTCTGGTCATGTTACATCTGATTTGAGTCGGAATGATGATATAACCCCGTCTGAAGAAAGTGAAGACGAAGAAAAGTCTGTGAAGCAAGCAGAGATCAATAGCACAGTTTCAGGGAATGATACAGAAAGCAAAGACAATTACATCTTGAAGCAGAATGAGATAAACAAGACAGATCCAGGGAATGATGCAAAAAGCAAAGACGATGACTTTTCGAAGCAAAGTGAGATGAACGAGAAAGGTACATGGATTGATACAGATAGCAAAGACAGTGACTTTTTGAAGCAAAGTGAAATGAACAAGACAGGCACAGGGAATGATACAGAAAGCAAAGAAAATGAGTTTTTGAAGCAAAATCAGATGAACAAAACAGATCCAGGGAATGATACAGAGATCCAGGCTTCAAAGGTTGATCAATTATCTCGTGCTGTTCCGCTTGGTCTTGATGAGTTCAAGAGCAGAGCGTCCAATTCTAGAAACAAATCGTTGTCAGGTCAGGTCAGCGGTGTGATTCACAGGATGGAGCCTGGAGGGGAAGAGTACAATTATGCCTCTGCTTCAAAAGGCGCAAAGGTCCTGTCTTCTAATAAGGAAGCAAAGGGGGCTACAAGCATCCTAAGCCGGGACAATGACAAGTACCTCAGAAATCCATGTTCTACCGAAGGTAAATTTGTTGTCATAGAACTTTCAGAAGAAACGTTGGTAAATACCATCAAGATTGCGAATTTCGAGCATTACTCTTCCAATCTGAAAGAGTTTGAGCTTCAAGGCACCCTGGTTTATCCGACTGATACATGGGTTCATATGGGAAACTTCACAGCTGCAAATGTGAAGCACGGGCAGAACTTCACACTCATGGAGCCAAAGTGGGTGAGATACTTGAAGCTAAACTTTCTAAGCCATTATGGTTCAGAATTCTACTGCACCTTGAGTTTAGTAGAAGTCTATGGAGTGGATGCCGTAGAACGAATGCTGGAGGATTTGATATCTGTCGAAGACAACAAAAAAATATTCAACACCCGAGAGGGAGATTCTGAGCAGAAGGAGAAGCCAGTAGAGCAAGCAGGGTCCTCTGAAGGCGATGATGGTGCTGATAGGAGCACGCAGAGAGTGAACGAGCGGGAAACCCCACCAGAGAATACGTTAGCAAAAGCTGAAGCATCAATGGCTAAGAATAGTAATAAGCTTTCCGAGCCCATGGAAGAGATAAGGCATCATCAGCCAGGAAGCAGAATGCCAGGGGACACAGTGCTGAAGATACTGATGCAAAAGTTAAGGTCGTTGGACTTGAACCTATCGGTTCTAGAGAGATACTTAGGGGAACTGAACACAAGATACGGGAACATATTCAAGGAGATGGACCTTGAAACCAGTGTGAGAGAAAAGGCGATTGTGACTTTGAGACTTGACGTGGAGGGTATGAAGGAGAGGCAAGAGAGGTTGGTGAGTGAAGCAGAGGAGATGAAGGAGTGGCGAAAGAGAGTAGAGACAGAGATGGAGAGAGCTGAGAAAGAGAAGGAAAACGTGAGTGAGAGGCTTGAAGAAGTTTGGCAAAGACTTGAGTGGATGGAGAAGAAAGGCTTGATGGTGTTCACCGTGTGTCTAGGGTTCGGGACGATCGCGGTTATTGCAGTTGTGGTCGGTATAGGGACAGGTCGAGCAGAGAAGACCGGTGGTGGGGCTTGGCTCTTGTTATTGATTAGCTCAACATTCATTATGTTCGTTTTGTCTCTTTGATGAGAGTTTTGATCTTTTTTTTTCTTTTTCCTTCATTTTTTCTTTTACACTGTAGAGCCATGTTACTGATTTAAGTCAAGTTCGGCTTGAGGTTCAATAACCGGATAGATACTGCCGCGACTCAATCTTGAACCGGTATATGGAATTATACAAGGAAGCTAGAGACATACTTAACCGATCTTTGTAACAGTGACTGTTCAAGAAGTATTTAGTCAACTTGTAGTATTGGATAAGACACATTACATAACCTCGAAAAGAGGAAAACATGTTTGTCCGTATGTAGAAGAAGTCTTCGTTTATAGTCTATAGAAAATTTAAAAAATGGCATGCAAGTCTTATTTTGCGGACGTAAGTAAAAGTGAAGTAAGTGCGTTGGGTAGAAATGTACGTAGTAGGTGAGTACTAAAATTTCAACGATGCTTCATTATATATAGCATGAGCTTGTCTTGTTATATATGGAATTGTTGAGGGAGAGTCGACAATTTACTTTAATTAATGGCCACAAAGACATCACATTTAGTTGTTTTTCTTCTCTCTTTGCTCCTTCTGCTCTTATTGATCTCCTTTCAAGTTGGAGTCGCCGAGGCCAAACGCAACCTACGTTAGTATATATTCAAGCTCTTGCTATTACTATTTTAAGGGTTTTCTGAAAGAAGAGTTGATATAATCCTCTTAATTGACTTATATGATTGAGGGATTGTTTTAGATTACAGTCTATATCTTGATCAATTTCCTTAATCTCTCAGTTTTGCAAGTTAATTTTGTTTTTTCTCCTCATGAAAAACTTTGTGGATGAACATATTTTTAGCTCATGGTTATATCATGTTAAAGAAAAGTGAAATTTATGGTGCATTTATATATTGTGATTTGGCAGGTCAAGGACGGCGTTTGGAGTCCCCTCTCCCTCCCACTGCCCCTATGTATCTGCCGCCCTCTAAATCGCGCAGAGGAAGAGGCCCATAAGCCAAAATCGGCTTTGAGAAGTGATGGAGAAGAAACTATACTGGTCAAGATTAATGTCGTTATGACTTATGATCTTACATTAGTTTAAACCTTTTCGGATCATGTCATAATTTATATCATATAATGGTATTTGGTTATAAATATGACGACACAACAACAACAACAAAAGAAATGAAACAACAACTTAATAACTTATATATTCTCGAATTACATAAAGAAATCCCAAATAATTAATGCCAAATGAAGACATTATAGTCGACCACGGCATCTAAACCAACAAGCTTATAAGTCTTTGCCTGTGCATAGCCTCTAGCAAACCTAAAAGCGCCGGTACCTCCGATGATCGGCATCTCTCTTACCGTCGACAGTATCGGATTCCGTCCGTACATCGAGACGGTGCTACCGTTAAACTCTCCCTCCGTGAACGCCAAGTTGAAGACCATTGTGAAGGTTAAGGTGTTCATGTCCGTCGATGCGTACATCCCCTGAGGCCTTAGCTCTCCCAACTTCCTTCGAGCTTGGGTCGGGTCCTTCAGTCAAGAGGTTGTCGGCGATCACAACCACACCAAAAGAGATGAGATGGCGGAGGAGTTTGTGACGAGGGGCTTGGTGACTCTGATGGAGGTGGGTTTGGCACTGGAGATGACGTCATGGAAGTAGAAGTGGAGGTGGGTGAGTTTCTCCGGCTCATGTCCTTGAAACGGCGTCGTTGTGGAGTAGGCTTCGGATTCTGTAACGGTGACGGCAAGAAGAAGAATGATTGACAAGAGGCGAACAAGAAGAGGCAGAACAAGTTTAGCCATGTTCGAATTAAAAAAATTATACTTTAGGCGTTTGATGTTTATGTGACCCTTTATTTATACACATAGTCAATTGTTCTAGGCTGCCATTTTTTTTGTTTTTTTCTGTAAATTAAAGACCATATTTCTATAAAGATTGCTTGGTTTAGTTGGTTATATTAATATGTATGATTAATTCATTTTAAACCTAAAACCAAAAAAAAAAAAAAATATTTTAAACCGATTTTTTTTTTTTTTTTTTTAGGATCGGGTACATCCATTTGGGTTTACTGAAATTTGATAACGTAAGATTATAAGTTTTCAATTCAAACCAACAGCAATAAACGAAGAGACACATATCATTTATATACAAATGTCAGTTATATATATAATTTAATAAACTGAAAATAAATATATCCGAATCTTCTTTATATAATATGTCCAAAATCCAATTCCAAGCAGACATACATCAGGACTAGGTTTATTCCAACAACATCAACATCTTTTAAACTTAGACGATGCAACAACAAAAGTGAAACAATTTATTCCCGAATTACATAAATAAATCCCAAATAATTAATTAATGCCAAATGAAGACGTTGTACTCGACCACGGCATCTAAACCATCAAGCTTGTTAGTCTTGGCCTGTGCATAGCCTCTAGCGAACCTAAAAGCGCCGGTACCTCCGATGATCGGCATCTCCCTCACCTTCGACATGATCGCATTCCGTCCGTACATCGCGACGGTGCTGCCGTTAAACTCTCCTTCCGTGAAGACAAAGTTAAAGACCATTGTGAAGCTTAAAATGTTCATGTCCGTCGACGCATACATCCCCTGAGCTCTCCCAACTTCCTTCGAGCTCGGGTCGGGTCCCTCGGTCAACGGGTCGTCGGCGATCATAACCACACCAAATGTGATGACGGAGGAGTTTGTTCCGGGGAGCGCGGCGACTCTTACGGCGGTGGGTTTGTCACCGGTGATGACGTCATGGAAATAGAAGTGGAGGTGTGTGAGTTTCTCCGGCTTGTGTCCATGAAACGGCGTCGTTTTGGAGTAGGCTTCGGATTCTGTAACGGTGACGGCAAGAAGAAGAATAGTGGCGAAGAGAGGAAGAAGAAGCGCAAAACGTTTCGCCATGTTTGTTGTTTGTAAGCTATACTAACAAGAGACTTTAGGCTATCGTATGGAAATGTGATTTAATTTATACACAAAACAGATCAGTATACGTAATTACATGAAAGCACGATTTTGTTTGTATAATATTTGTATATGGTTTCCAGATTAGTGACAACAACATTTCCGTTGACGAGGAAGTAAATTAGGGAGTTAGAATTATAAACAACTTAGATATTCCACCCGTACGAATCCTGGTATATATATAAAATATGTAAATGATAAGGTATAAATAGACAAATAAGAATATATATATATATATATATTTATATATATATATATATATATAAGAGATCTCAACTAAGAGATCTAATCTAATAAAAAAATATTTTTTTAATTATAATTTTGTTATCTAATTAAATTTGGAGTAATAAATATAAATATTCTATGTAATAAATATATGTGGCAAAAATATATTAGAACTGATTTTCATTTGAAAAGCGATTCTCTCTCTATTTTCTCCTTTTTTAATTTTTTAAATTATGTTATAAGCATAACCTTTGTGAGAACCCTGAGTTGAAGTTGCTCTAAGAACATCTACATTAATGTGGTATTTCTATAAGTATCTCAAATAACAATAAAATAAAAATAATAATAAAATATTAACGGATATCTCAAAAGTAAAAATTCATATAAAAATTTCTTAATTTAGAGATTTTGAAAAAAATTTGAGTGGATTTCTCACATTATTTAAGAAACCCATAATATTTTTAGTTTATTATTTTTTTAGATATATATTTTTTTTTGTCAACAATAATTTATTATTTTTTTTTAGATATTCATTAAGAGACTACGGACCAAAATGCTCTAAAATTCTATATTGCGATGACTCTATAAGTGATATTTATTGAAGCCAAGCACAAGTATATAAACGGCTTTATGCCCCTAAAAAAAAATACAATCAAATCGTGCAATTTTCTCAAAATCAGTTATCCTAAAGTAGTCATCAATATGTCAAAAAAAAAAAAAGTAGTCATCAATATATCAATGAATCAGAATTCAACTACAACCGTTGCTTAAATTTGACCAAACCATATGTGGGTTGTTCAGAATTCAGAAATAAAATGAGAAAATGAGCAACAAAACATTTTTATAATCTAAATTAAATTCTATTTCTCCTCCTTTACTCCCTTTAAATAATTGAACGTACCGCAGGAGAGAGAGACAATTAAGAAAAGAAAAAACCAATGCCTCTACTCACACGCGCAACAAGCGCGCGTGAGAACAACATAACCTTGAGTAGAGGCTGCGTGAGAAACACGAGCAATTAAGAAGGATAGAGGATGTGGGGATAATGGGGGCAATATTGTCTAATACATAATTCGCGCCCAATATCTTTTCCCCAATGTCACTTTATTATTATTTTTAGTTGTTTTTTTCGCTTTTTTTTTCTCTTCCATCTTGTTCTTGTTCTCATTACATATATATCAATCAACCCTAAAAAAAACTTATCTTATGAATCTATTAAGTAGATCTCTCTAGTCTCTTTCCTACAATATATAGACTGCTTTGTAGCCTACTTCTTCCATATTAACCTATGTGTTGTCTCTTACAATCTCACAAGTGAAACATATAGAGAGGGAGATATATATAGCTAAAGATAAGCTAATTGGGTTTAATCAATATATATATATATATATAGAGAGAGAGAGAGAGAAGAGAGGCTTTTGATCGGAGAACCAAAAAAAAATGGCGGGAGGAATAGGGATGGGAGACACGACGTACACGAAGGTGTTTGTGGGAGGATTAGCTTGGGAGACGCAGAAGGAGACGATGAAGAAGCACTTTGAGCAGTTTGGGGAGATTTTGGAAGCCGTAGTCATCACCGACAAGGCTTCCGGCAGATCCAAGGGCTACGGATTCGTATAGACAACTCCTTGTCTTGTTTCTACATATATATAGAGAGAAAGAGAGTGTGATATATATATACTTAAAAGGGGAACTAATTAGTAAAGTGGTGATGATCGATCAGGTGACATTCAAGGAGGCGGAGGCGGCGAGGAGGGCTTGTGTGGATGCTACTCCGGTGATCGACGGGAGAAGAGCAAATTGCAACCTTGCCTCTCTTGGTCTTCAAAGATCCAAACCGTCCACTCCTAACCATGGTTAATATATATATATATATATATATCATCTCTCTCTATAGATGTGTATGTATAGATACATAACTACGCAAGTTCGATCAAGAAAAAAAGGATAATTCTTAGTGAATGAATATATAATGGTTAGTGTCTAAAGAAAGTTGGTTAGATTGATTAGAAATTTGTGGCCAATTAAGCAATGGAGTTATTATATATGTAGTTGGTGATTGATGCTAAATAGTACATAGATATAGCTAGCTTTTACGTTGATCATCACATTAAAGTGATGAATGATGATGATGATGATGATGATGATGGATGAATGTGTTAGTAGGAGGAGGAGGGAGAATTAACAATATGAGAGTGATGATGAGCACAATGCAGACTGGTTTTGGACCACCTCCACCACCCACTTTCCCTCACTATCCCCACCTCCCTCTCAATCTCTTTGGGTATACTCTTCTTCTTCTTCTTCTTCTTTTTTTCCCCATCTAATGATGATGATGATAGCACATGCATATATGCATCAACACATAACATGATACCATGCAATGCGCCAACTCATAAATCGAACAAAGCAATTTGCATAACATAGCTGGCTGTCCTCTTATGTTTCCCATTTTGATTGTGTACCGACACTATTATTATTATTAGTAATAGATTTCACTCTCTTTTTTTTCTTTTAATTTTCACAGTCTATTAGACTAAATGACTGACAAAGTGGTCAACGGACAGCTTGTAAAACAAACTGATTCTGTCTTTCACCAATCATTTTACTCTCTCTCTCTCTCTCTCTCTCCTCACATGCTTCCTCCTGTCTTGTGGCATCACCACGTGCATTCATACTTGTTGTCACTCTTAAAGTGTTATTTGTTTTGTAAAAAATTAAAACATTGATTTTGATATTCGCAGATACTCTCCATACTCGTCAGATTACTCTCCATTCCCTACGGTCCGTAACTTTTTTTCTTTTCTGACATAAGAGTTGTATAACGAATCGAAGAATCTTTTCTGTCTCAACGAATCTAATAGTTCGCTACTTAGTTGTTCATGATCATCGTATAATGTAACCTTAATCAAATATAATGCGTTTACATGCAGAGCTTATACGGCGTGTACGGCTACAATTCAGGAGGACGATACGGGGTATATGGAAACGGAAATGGCGGAGGCGGTGGACTAACCGCAGCAGCCGCAGCCGCCGCTCCTTTTTATCCTTGCGGTGGCGGTGGAGGACATGGTGGGGTCCACTTCTCTCAACCACAAACATTTTATCATCACTTCTCTTCTTATAACAACGTCCCTCACCATTACTCTCCTCCCACCATTTCTCTTCAACAAGGTTCGTTTATGATTATAGACACACACACCAAAGCCAAAAACAGAGATACATTATACACTAATATTGTTGACAGTGTGTTTTGCTGTGCCACAGGCGTGACCGGTCTTCCGCTTCAGCCACCTCTCATTCCTTACCGTTAAAGAAGCTTTGTGTCTTTGGTAGCTATCAAGCTTCACATCATCTTCCTTTCTTCTTCTCAAGCCAAGAGCCATCTATTGTTTAGTAGATGAAGCTCTTTGGCTATCTCAGCACTTTTTTCTGCTCTAAAAGCCACCTCATTTTATGGAATTTGAGGTGGCATTTAGTTGCAGAATGGGATCCCCAATTTCAGAAGGTGGTCATGTCGTATTGTCATCTCTCACCTTCTTTGCAATTGCATCTTCTTGAGAGAATGGGTTCTCTCGGGAGAATGATATTGCTAATGGAGCAGAAACATCAATCACTCATGTGCCAAACTCAAAGCCGATGCGTGTATCGGCTTAATTTGTTATGCTGTTTAGCCTAGGGATGGCTAATCAACAAGACAAAGAAAATGCCTGTTAGGAATAATGTAAAAAAGATCAAGCACCAAAACCAGGTGTTGTTTGAAAGACTGCAAAATGATCGCATATTTAAGCAAAATATCAGACAAGCCTGCAAGCCTTTTTGTTGCATGAACATGTTAGTAGCTTTAGGACTTAGGTCATCAAGCGTTCTTCCCCTTGGAGGAGAGGAATGTCTCAGATTATCTTTCTTATATAAAAATGCATTATTCAAAGTCTCTGTTAGTTTCTACTGCTTAAAACTTTGGGAAGTAACATCCTATAACCCCCTATAATATGCAACTCATAAAGGACACCTTATTTTCAGTTTGTGAATCTAGTCTGTTCATTAAATTAAGTCCAAGGATGTAATTTGTCTGGAATCAAAACAATACCTGTTAGGGATATATTTTCGACAGCCTGGTGCGTTGTTGTCTGATTCGGGTTCTCTTCACCTTCTTCTCATGTCTGTCCTCACAACTCCAATTTGGTTTGAACCTGTAAGCAACAAAAGATTCGTTCTGCAGAGCATTTCCTCAAAATGCATTTGGATTGTCCTTCTTTCTTCTCTTCTCTCGATTTGCTCTTTTACGAAGCTTTGATGGCTTCCGAGAAACCACTGTTTCTGTCTACTTCCACACATCATGGGCTGGGAATTGGAGTTTGATTTTTTTTTTTTTTGGGAGTAAATTGCAAGTGATGAAATAAGACATTTTTCATGTATGCTTTCTGTTTCTGGAATTAGAATGTTCCAGCAACTTTTCAAATGGCCAATCCTTTAATACCATAGTTAAAGGCAAAAAAAAACATAATGATCAAAAGTTGTCATGTTAATGTCATTTAATAACCCAAAGAGCTTGTCTGAAGCAGATACTACACTGGAGATCAATTATAGGAAACAATGTGCATATTGCCTCATAAACCGGGTCAAAAGGAAAGTCAATTGCGCAAGACAGACCAAAAGAATACCAACTTCACGATGTAATCATCGGCTCTGGATCTGATGGCTCGCTGGGAGGTTTGTTGGACTGACGTGCGGAATTGAACAAGATGTCTTTGATAACCTGCACATTGATGGTTGAGAAAGACCTTGAGTAAATCTCATGGATTCATTAACCATAATAGTAAAGTAGAACCAGAATGTCAGAATCTTGTGTTTACTCACCTGTGACATTAGTCCATGGACCTGCTCGACAGTTATTTTTGCACTATCCCGAGTTATCTTAGCGAGTTGAGGCTCGTCCTGAAAGTGATCCACAACACACCTAATTAGGCTTTGAAATCTACCAAACAGATAATTTTAAATAAACAAGCTTAAAGCCACAACAGAACTCTAGGAAGCAGACATAGACTAGTAAGAACAACACAACAAGTTGGCTATATGACACATCACAGTCTCCCAGTTATACTTGTCTAAACTTTAACAACTGTATATTTTGACTAAACAAACACGCAATTGTGAAATCCTACAACCAGAAATGGTGACCCATAGTGCTGCGTATCTCAGACAGTCAAGAAACATTGAGAACATAGCAAATAAATTTGGTAAAGCCACCATTTTTAGACAAACCTCTTTTCTCCTGTGAAGAGTGGATGGTACAATTCCTCCAAACCGGGAATGAGCCAGCTGACTCTCGGCTTGCTCAAGCTTCTCAGCTTCATTGGTAAAGGTTGAAATTATAAGAAAAGAGAAAACATTAAACTACGACCTGGATTTAAAGTAATTTAACTTGCTCTTGCATATCCAAGAATTTACCCAAGTCTGATATTTGTCCAGCAACATAGTCTCCATTTCCCAACAGTGGAGAAGAAGAAAGAGTGTTCACCCAGTACTTGTTCCAAAGGAGATCCAGAAGGTGACTATCGAGAGATGACTTGAAATAAGTGATGTCCAATGAATAGTACTGCCACATCAAGAAATCACAATCATAAGAGCGATGATGAAAGTCTCCAAGATTAAAAATTCAATAAATGAGAATATAAGTACCTGCTTGCAATGTACACCAAAGTCCTCGATCTTATTTAGAGGGATAGTCTGATACTCAGAAACATGATCATCTGAGATCTTATGTCCCTCTGGATATGTTCTGAATGCCCCGATCTCAACCTTACCAGCCGAAACAGTCCTTGTTGGATCAATCACAACAGCCAAGAATGGTTCCTGATACTGTTGATTAAGCATCTGTGTTGATACATCGATACCCGAGAGCCAGCATCCATATCCAGGGTGAGAGTGATACCATCCAACAACATTCTCCAACCGCCCAGCCTATGGTTCAAGTTGTAGTAATAACCAATCAAACAGTTTGAATTTAAGAAAATGTACTCTGGAAAAAGCATCATCGCAACAGAACATGAAAATATGATAACACCAGCAAAAAGTTGCATAAAGAATCAGAACAAGTGCCAAAATTTAAGGAGCAACTAGGTAAGTTAAGTTCTACATTCCACCGTAAGCCATGGCGCATAGTTTCTTCACTTTATTGCGGCAACCATCAACGGCAATTAAACAAGAATAAACTATAAGGACATCTCTAAAACCATAGACATACCATAAATCCAGTACGAAAAGAAGATGACCACAAGGAAAACCTAGCTTGTGAGAGGTAAGGAGCTACTTCGAGAGATTGATAAGAGAAATTACCAGCTTGTTGGTCTGTGAGTATTCAACCATGTACTCGTACGCATCAGCCTGGGCATTAACCCTAGTCTCGGTTCCTTCGACAGGCAAAGCAAAAGCGTCCATAACGATGATTGTATCACCCTCGGTCTTCCCCTGCATAAGACCCATAATCTCGATTGTGCCACCAGAGCGAGCGTGGACCACCATCTTGAGAAGAGCGAGCGCCGAGATTTGGACGCGCTTGAAGTAGTTAGGATCGCTAGCCCATGGCTTCTCCTGCTGGACTTTGGCCTGCGCAGTGTCGTCGTAGTAGAAAATGTTGTCGGAGGCTGAATCCGGTGGCTCCACGGTTAGAATGTTGTTCTCAAGCTCCCATGTCTTCCTCGCGATGGTCGACGAACCCTCCATTTTTTCACTCTTTTGAGAAATCGACTTCGAAAACTGCAGCAGAAATCTAGGGTTTTGCTAAATCGCGAGAATCGATATTAGGGTTTTTGAGTAACGAAGAAGAACCGATCAAAATAGATTCGTCGAATCGGTTGTGGAGGACTGACTGAATAAAGCTTTGGTTTAACCCGTGTGCTATATAGCAACATTGGCTTAATCCAAAACATTTACCTTTTTTATATTTAGAATTTTGATTTTATCTCTTTATTTTTCTATTAAATTTAAATTTAAATCTTTAGATTTTTTAGTAAAGTATTTTAGGGAATTTATTCCGGATGTAAATAATAATTTCATCCATAGTTTTTTGCTTGACTTCTTAATTTTAAGTTTATATAGAAATCATTGTTTGTGATGGGATAGGTGGCGACAGTGGTGGAGCTAGATATAAGTTCTACATGGTCAAAAGTATTTTACTTACCATATATTAGATATATTAATATATAATATTTTATGTTATAGATTAAATTAATGACTATGAATATACTGTATAAAAAAAAAGATATACACATAATAAAAGAAAAATAAAATGAAAGAGTCAATTTAGAGATTCGAACTTAAGAGGGTTATTATATAATTTCTAAACTATTTCACATAGTTTTACTTTAAAATTGTAAAGGAAAATTCAAAACTTATAAAATGTGTAGGGATCAGTTGACCCTCCACCTCTCCAGATGGCTCCGCCACTGGATGGCCAATCCAAAATTAATTTTTTACCAATGGCAGAAATATCTATATATTTATATGTTGATATATAAATACCACAAAAAATTATATTTTTTATTATCATCTTAGTTTTATTGCGTTTGAACAGACATTATTACAAATCACTAAACAACAAAACGTAATGAAAAAAATATATATATCTTTATCTAATCATATTTTCTACATTACTGTTTGTTTATATTTTATTTATTAATTATATTAAATAAAATAGATATAATAAATTCTATGAAAATCTCTTATATCCAAATAAAAGCATTATAGCATATTAAGGAACTAATCCATATAAATGCTATATACATATCTCTAAAATATAAGATGTTATCTAAAGTAATTAATAAAAATTTCACCAAACAAGAAGAGAATTGAAGAGCCACAAATTTGGTAATGTACTACAATATGTGAAGATTCGTCTAAGTAAGCTTTATATCAATAAGAGTATCGACTATAATTTAAGGATTTAACATTTTGCATAACTTGTTTAACATAAAAAATAAAAAAACATTTTGCATAATTCTACAGAAGTAAATGGGCTATTACCAATATTATTCTTAGGCTTTAAAGCCCATCTGTCTGGAGATAAATTGGTTATGGTGGACAGAAAATAATAATCAGTGGGGGGCCTCAATGTAATGCTTTCATATACTGTCGAACTCCCCTTCACGAGCAAAAATTCAAAAATGCTTAATCAATTACAATGGATTTATCATGAGAACAAAAATGCTTATTACTGTATTACTTTTAGCCTCTTTATTTTCTTTTATACAATTCTATTATATCTGGGTATATTATCTGTGTATATAGTGGAGAATCCCATCAAGTTGAATCACAATCATTTGCATATAAGAATATCGATTTGATCCTAAATTTATAAAAACTTTATTTATTTGTTGATCAGTTTACACATATGCCTAGACACTATTCATTCTTCTTAACTTCTACATAATTAGAGACAATCCATACTTCTATAAAGTTGATCCGTTTGATCACCAAAGTCTACAAAAGTCATTGAAATTGAAGCGTTACAATCTTTAGAGCACGTGCTTCCAATCAAATGGAGAGACCAAGGTGTTACTCAAAGGCTCAAAGCTCGAATCTTTAGATAGTGCCAAGTGGTGGAATAACCTTTAAAGCCAAGTTGTTAAATCATTTTCTTTCTTCTTCAGAAAAATTATTCGAGTTTTGGTTGTTGTTCCCGTTCATAAATTGAGTGAATGATATTAGATCAAAGGTCCATATCATGTATGAAAATTAAAGAAATCGAATAGGACCACTTTAGTTTTCTCTTCGTCGACCTTGAAGATTACGATTAAAGTTATTAATCTTGTCTCAAAATCTCTGTAGGTCTTCGGAAATTTGATGGTGATATCGATTAAATGGCGTACATTACTCATTTATAATGCAACTGTCAATTAAAAATTCAACTTCAAATTACTATGGAACCCTCAAAGAGACTTGAAATTTTGTTTTGTTTTTCTTTTCCTCAACGAGACTTGATTTTCTTTACCAAAAAAAAAGAGACTTGATTTAGAAAGGAAATTTAATGGAACTATATATTGTGTATTTGTGTTAACAATAAATAAACAAAACTGCTCATATAAATGCATTTGGGTTAGTTGTTGGCCAAGAGATTAACGATTTTACTCTAGTTTCAAGATTTCATTGCCCCGAAAATATAATTTTTGTTTGACTGTGGATGCAAAATTTTCAGAAACGTAATATAAATAATTATAACCATGGGTTATGAGCCGTGGATTATTATTATTTTTTTTATTATTATTATATGTTAAGATGTTTTAATAAATGATAATATATATATAAAAGGACGAACAAAAATGATAATATAAAATATGACAAAAAAACAAAAAATTCTAACGTAAATGGCATGTTACATGCCATTAGAGTTAAGTTAAACTTCCGACGACCTTTTTTGTTTACTTTCGTTTTTGTTTAATACGCATGAATTGCAATTATATCATGCTTTTCTAGACACTATTTTTTTTTATATTTTAAATCATATTACCTTTACGACACACGAGTGGAACTTGATCACGTTGGATTTATCTCAATCTAATTAGCTGTCGATTCTTCACTTTTTCAATATAATTTTTTTTTTTTTTTGACAACGAAACTCTATACTATATTAAGCTAACGGAAAAGAGTTTGCCCCATGGATAAACCAGTTCGGTACAAATGAGCTTACATAGGAAAAAAGAGAACCACGTGATCTTGCCGCTTTCGCAAGGCAATCTGCATGGACATTACAATTTCTAAGAACATAACAAAGCGAAAAGGAAGGAAAAATATGATTTGAGAGTTTAGAGGTCCTCTAGCTCTGAGGCGAAAGCAGGCCACTCCTCCGGGTTGTTGACCATAGCTAGTAAAACCATACAATAAATCTGATGTTGGTCAAAGAAGCTGAGATAAGCGAAGACAGCTCCACATGGAGTGGGGAGAGACCCCGGCGAGAGCCTCGTAAACCCATGACTTTTTCTACTGCCATTTTAAGATCATGCGAGAATGTGGGTAAAAAATAATATTACTTTTTATAAAATGTTGTAAGAATTATTTAGTTGCTAGAAGAAGTAATCAAATCATTTCGGGAGTAGGTTAGGTAGCGTCAGGAAATTCTGCCACAACAAAAGGGTATTATCGTCCATTTAGTCAAAAAAACACGGTTAGGTTGGTTCGTCGCTGACGTGTCGAGTTCTAAGATAACCCTTTGAATGACAAAATACGCTTTAAAAGTTTCGATCCACAAGGCAACGCTTTGTGACCAAACAGTCTTTTTTCTTTCTTATATTAAAACAAATACAAAACCAAACCGAATTTCTTTGCCACACAAACAAAGAAAAAAGGGAAAGAAAAACACAAAGCAACTCCCTTTCTTCTTCTTCTTCTTCGACTTTCATCTCTGAAAATTGCTTTTTTTTGGTGAATCCATATAGGATTTCTGATCGAGATCGTTTACTGATTGATCGAAACGATGGAGGAAGATCGAGGGGAAGCGATCGCTCTTGAAATCGCGACGGAGATTCCTCCGGCGGTGACGAGAGTTCCACGGAGGATTCGTGAGAGGCTTTTGCCTGACTGTAGTAAGAAGACAGTATCTTCTGTTCGAGATATTGAAGACAAGCTTCTCCATGCGCATCTTCGAAGACAGGTTCTCTTCTCTCTCTCTTTGGTTTGTTTTTTTACTCGATTAAGCCCTGAAATGACCAAGTCTTTGATTCTCCAATTTCCATATTTAATTTCAAAAAGGTTTTGTCTTTTCGTGTGGAATCTGTAAACTGCAGCAATTTTATCATAACGTTTCGAGAAAGGCTCGTGCGAAGCCTAGAAGCCCATCACGATCGTCTGATGAAGAGCTTGGCCAACGAATCGAGGCAAGGCTCCTTGCCGCTGAACAGAAAAGGTAATTTAAAGTCAGAGTCTTTCAGTGATCTCTCTCTCTCTCTCTGCAATAGATTTTGATTGTTTTCTCAAATTTGCAGGTTGGAGATTCTCGCGAAGGCACAGATGCGTCTAGCGAAACTGGATGAGTTAAGACAAGCAGCGAAAACGAGCGTGGAGATTCGGTCTGAGAGGGAACGCGTGAAGCTAGGAACTCAAGTGGAGTCTCGTGTCCAAAAGGCCGAAGCCAATAGAATGAGGATACTCAAGGCATCGCATCAGAAAAGGGCATCGGCGAAAGAGAGAACGTCTCAGTCGATGATGAGGAGGATGGCGAGAGAAAGCAAGTACAAGGAGAGAGTTCGTGCTTCGATCAATCAGAAGCGTGTAGCTGCTGAGAAGAAACGGCTTGGGTTGCTTGAAGCTGAGAAGAAGAAAGCACGTGCTCGTGTCCAGCAAGTACGCCATGTTGCCAACTCTGTTTCTAATCAGCGTGAGATGGAGAGAAGTAAAATGAGGGACAAGCTTGAAGACAAATTGCAAAGGGTAATCCATCTATATATATGCACAGAAGCTTTGATCTTTGATTACTCCAATCTGTTCTGTTTCTTGATCTTACGTTGTTGGTGTTGACAATTCAGGCAAAGAGACACAGATTGGAGTTTCTTCGTCAGAGAAGGAGACAACGTGATTCCATTAGTCTCTATTGCGATATGATGCAGGAAGATGCTGATCTCCTCTCTAGAAAGCTGTCAAGGTAGTTATAAAGCACTACTCAATTCTCCTTTTCTTTAATGGCTTCTTAAGAATTAAGTTTTACAGCTTTTTTCTTGGGTTGTTTATTAGGTGTTGGAGGTGCTTTGTAAGGCAGAAGAGGACTACCCTGGACTTGGCGAAAGATTATGATGGTTTGAAGATTAACGAGTCACTGCCATTTGAGCAACTTGCGGTGCTAATTGAGTCGCCTGTTACTCTTAAAGCTGTTAAATCTTTGCTTGATCGCCTTGAAATTCGCTTAGAAGCTTCTAAGAATGTTACCGCCGCTTCTCAACCGTCCATATTGGATAACATTGACCACCTTCTTAGAAGAGTTGCCACCCCAAGGAGAAAGGTTACGCCAAGTACTATGAGAATCAGAAAAGGAAAGAAAGTTTCTCCCGGTAGGAGTGTGGCTGGGACATCTGCGAAGATGTCGAGGTATCCTGTCAGAGTTGTTCTTTCTGCTTTTATGATACTCGGTCATCCAGATGCTGTTTTTAACGGTCAAGGTGATCAAGAGGCTGCTCTCAATAACTCAGCGAAAGGGTTCGTGAGCGAGTTTAAGTTATTGATAAAAGTTATTCAAGAAGGTCCTGTTAAGTTTTCTGGTGGAGAACCAAAACTTCGGACCTTGAGATCTCAGTTGGACTCATTCGATAAGGCATGGTGCTCCTTTTTGAATTCATTTGTGATTTGGAAAGTTAAGGATGCTCGGTTGTTGGAAGATGACCTGGTAAGAGCAGCTTGTCAGCTTGAGCTTTCCATGATTCAAAAATGCAAGATAACTCCAGAAGGGGATGACACTATCCTCACTCATGATAAGAAAGCAATTCAGATGCAGGTTCGCTTACTCAACTCTCTGTTATTTCCCTTTTAATCTTTGGCAGCTTGTATTTCTTTAATCTTCACCTTTTTAAGGGAAACCAGCGACATTTTTTTTGATAATTTTGTTATGTAATGTGAATTCTCATTGTAGGTAACACAAGACCAAGAACTTCTAACGGAAAAAGTACGGCACCTGAGTGGAAATGCTGGAGTTGAGCGCATGGAAAGTGCGTTGTCGGAAACACGATCAAAGTACTATCAGGCCAAGGAGAATGGAAGCCCTATGGCTCATCAGCTCGCATGTTTCTTTTCTCCAAGCCCAGCGTCATCTCCAGTTCAGTCTGTGTCTAGTTCAAGCAGCAGAAGTAAAGATAGTGTAGATGTTAAAGGATCAAAACGTGTGATTCGTTCTTTATTTAAGGATGATACTCCACCCTCATCTGGACCCTCTAGAGTCGGTAATGACAATATGGACGAGGTTTCGAAAGATAACGAGTTGATTGTGAACGAGTTCCTGCACAATTGGAATTTCAAGTTTCCTGGTGAATCCAGTGTCAAGGATGAAGAGGACAAACTCAAGGTTTGTTTTCTTTGCATTGAAATTACTAAGTACTTTTTGCCGTGTGCATTTTGACGTTTCCTACTCTAGGAGGATGATATTTGGCTTCTTCAGTTCTGCACATATTTGTTGGAAATATTACGAATTTTGGTTGTAGGGAACTTAATTACAAAGGTTTCCTGATACAATGATAGCAATATGTGAAAGACCGAGCACACCTCTTGATAGGAGATGTTCTCAGCATTGATTTTTAAAAGTGTGCTGCAGAGAAAGATAAAGGAGACTATGGAGAAAGCTTTCTGGGATAGTGTCATGGAATCCATGAAACAGGAGAAGCCAGACTATAGTTGCATCTCTAACCTTATGAGAGAAGTGAGGGACGAACTTTTCCAAATAGTTCCAGATAACTGGAAAGTAGAAATAACTGAATCTATTGATCTGGACCTTCTCTCACAGGTTTGCCTCATCTCTTCTTGTCCCATATTAAGTGACCGTTCTTTTTTTATTGGTAGGTGGTTCTCATTTCTTCTTTTATTTGTAGTTGCTCAACTCTGGCACCTTGGATATCGATTACCTTGGAAAGATGCTTGAATTTGCATTGGCTACTCTGCGGAAACTCTCTGCCCCAGCTAATGACCTTGAGAATGAAAGCAGCCACCAGAATTTACTCAAGGAACTTCACAAGTTGTGTCAAGCTAAAGATGAGTCTGGTAACCTCCGTGCTGTTGCAATAGTCCAGGGGATCCGCTTCATGCTTGAGCAGATTCAGGTCTGTTGTATCGACAAGCTTTTTTTTCTCTTCATCAGCAATAGCTTTGGAAAGAAAAAGACTTTTTTTTTTTTGTTTTTCTTGTCCACTTATCACTCAGTTTCTTCATTTTTGTTCCATATCAAACAGGAACTTAAGCGAGAGATAGGCATAGGGCGTATAACAATCATGAAACCCTTTTTGAAAGGACCAGCAGGCTTTGATTACCTTACACAAGCGTTTGAAAAGCGTTATGGATCTCCCAGTCAAGCCTACGATTCTCTACCAGTGACACAAAGGTGGATATCAACTCTTACGTCTTGCAAAGATGAGTGGGAAGAGCACACCAATACGCTTTCAGCCTTTAATGTGGCTGAGAGATCCTCCATGGGAATTTCTCTCAAAACGGGTGGAAGCTTTCTATCCCCAGTCAATACCGCGTCGCAGTCAACTGTTACGGACACCGCAGGTTTTGCTTAAAGAACGAACTCTGTAAATGCATTCTTTTTTAGATTATAGAACTTATTTTTTTTAATATGCTTTGGTTCAGAAGGTCAACTGTCAGAATGCAATGGAGAAAGAGTTGATTTGGCAGTGAGGCTCGGATTGTTGAAGCTGGTGAGTCAAGTATCTGGTTTAACACCAGAAGTTTTACCAGAAACTTTTCAGCTCAACCTTTCTCGCTTGAGGGGTATTCAAGCTGAAATTCAAAAGATAATTGTAGTATCCACAAGGTATGAATGCTGGTTATATATTATGTTAAAAGACTCATTTTTGAAACTAGTTTTCACCTAAAAAGGAGTTGTGAATCTCTGTGATACGCAGCTTGCTCATCTGGCGTCAAATGCTAGCGAGTGAGAGAATGGTGAAGAGCGAAAGCGAAACAGAAAGGATGGCAAAGAAGTTATTGGATCTGTTAGATGGGAAAGAGGAAGCAGGATTGACGGAGATCGTCGAGACAACAATGAGTGAAGAAGGAGAAGAGAAGAAGAAGATGATGAGAGGATTATTGGGGAAGAGTTTGGAAGAAGGTAACACAGTGTATGAGAGAGTTACAGATTGTATATACAAAGCAGTGAGAGGAGTTTTATTGGCTGGGAATGGAGAAAATGGGAAGAGATTGGTGGAAAGAGAGATGAAGAAAGTGGGAGGAGGAGGAAGTAGTGGTTTGAAAGAGAGGGTTTTAGAGACAGCTCGAGTTCTTGGAGTCGTGGCTTGTGTCTCGGTCAGAGTTCATGGTCCATGGTTGACTCATCTCATGCAACAGCAACATTGAAACCACTCGGGTAACTTGTATAGCTGATTGTATATATCTACAATTATAATTACACGTGTAATGTAATTAGCTGCTTTACGATTTGATGATGGTGATGCAAATAATGCATATGCTGATTTGTAAAACAAAAACGGCTTTGGTCTACTTCTTCTTAGCTTTTTTTTACTCTTTAGTGTGGTCCGAATGAATAAAGTGTTTGAATAGCTTGTTAATTGTACAATAGTCTGTAACGTTGTATGTATGGGTTAATATTCAATTTTATAAAGCTTGCTTTCAAATTTATCAATGTATCTGATTATTTTTATTCTCTTTTTTTCGTGGACCACAAGTATCAAGTATAGTTGTTGATGGCATCACAAATATTTTAAAATTTATTATTATGTAATGAGATTGAATTTCTATATGTAACAAATAGATAGAGATAACTAAGTGGGATTACTTCTATTTGACTTCACATAAAACTAAAATCAAATCAAGTCAATAAAATAGGGGAATTATTTGGTCATGGCCGGAATAACATAAAGAGAAGGAGCGATAATGGATAGCTTGGGAGGAATTAGGAGTTGGCCGGCGAGTTGGAGAAGCACGACGATGGCGTCTATGTCGACGGCGGAGAGCGTTAGAAAGGTTCCGCAGGTTCTGACCGTGGCGGGATCGGATTCCGGTGCCGGAGCTGGAATCCAAGCCGACCTCAAAGTCTGCGCGGCTCGTGGTGTCTATTGCGCTTCCGTCATAACCGCCGTCACTGCTCAGAACACTCGAGGCGTACAATCCGTTCATCTTCTTCCTCCGCAATTCGTCTCCGAACAGCTCAAATCAGTCCTCTCTGACTTCGAATTCGACGTCGTAAGCTCTTCTTCTTAGTGATTGCTCTCTTTCTCTCTCTCGGTCTCTTATGCGATGATCAATTGGAGTAATCACTTCTCAGGTGAAGACTGGGATGCTTCCTTCCCCTGAAATCGTCGAGGTTCTTCTTCAAAATCTTTCAGATTTTCCAGTCCGTGGTAGAAACCAAAACACCACACTTGTTCTAATTTTCAGATAAACTGTGTCTTTCAGTGCTTATATAGTTCGTTTTCTTAGGGCAGCTTTGGTTGTTGATCCTGTGATGGTGTCGACGAGTGGGCACGTTCTGGCTGGTTCTTCTATTCTCTCCATCTTTCGGTAAACTTTTTGTAATTCTGTGTTTGTGACTTACAGTGATTGGTGTGTTATGATCTTTCTGAATATGGTTTCTAATTGCAGAGAGAGATTACTGCCAATTGCTGACATAATAACCCCAAATGTGAAAGAGGCATCTGCTTTACTTGGTGGTGTTCGGATTGAGACTGTTGCAGAAATGCGGTCTGGAGCAAAGCTGTTGCATGAAATGGGTCCTAGGTTTCCATTTTCTCTCATTCTTCTTTTTCTGGTTCCCTGGCAGTTAGTTATATGGACATAAAGTTAGTCTTTTTAGGCTTGATTGCTATGAGTTATGCTAAGTATAGGAGCATTATTGTGTGATCTTGATCCACTTCTCTTTTACTTTTCAGATCCGTACTTGTCAAAGGTGGTGATCTTCCTGACTCATCAGATTCAATAGATGTTTACTTTGATGGTATTATAACCTCATCGGTCATTTTATTCTTATATTTTCTTTGTTGATGAAGCTTGACGGGCTTAAACTTATGTGGTAATATACATGTGGGACCTTTTTCTTAGGCAAAGAGTTTCATGAACTCCGTTCTCCTCGCATAACTACAAGAAACACTCATGGGACTGGTTGCACTTTGGCTTCATGTATTGCAGCAGAGCTTGCAAAAGGCTCTTCCATGCTCTCAGCCGTGAAGGTACATAAGAATATGAATATGGAACACTTTATTTTTGAGAAGCTCAAATTTCAGCAAAGATGTGTGGAGGATTGATGGTAGGAAACAGTATTAACAAGGCTAATCTCAAGTCCCGGACCTCTCTGCTGTTGGCAGGTGGCTAAACGCTTTGTCGATAATGCCCTAAATTATAGCAAAGATATTGTCATTGGCAGTGGGATGCAAGGACCTTTTGACCACTTTTTGGGTCTTAAGAAGGATCTCCAAAGTTCTCGATGCAGCACATTCAATCCAGATGACCTGTTTCTATACGCTGTTACAGATTCTAGAATGAACAAAAAATGGAATCGATCCATTGTGGATGCTGTGAAAGCTGCTATAGAAGGAGGGGCCACAATCATACAGCTGAGGTTTTAACATATTTGCTATAACTGGAACTTCTTTCTGGATTCAACTTTTTGTGTATCTCTCTCATGGAATTCGATTACAACATCTCAGTGCTTTTGCAGGGAGAAAGAAGCCGAAGCACGGGAGTTTCTCGAAGAAGCAAAAGCATGCGTTGAAATATGCCGGTCCAATGGAGTTTGTTTGCTGATAAACGACAGGATTGACATTGCCCTTGCTTGTGATGCTGATGGAGTCCATGTTGGCCAATCTGACATGCCAGTTGATCTAGTTAGGTCTCTTCTTGGCCTGGACAAGATCATCGGGGTCTCATGTAAGACACCAGAGCAAGCCCATCAAGCATGGAAAGATGGTGCGGACTACATTGGGTCAGGAGGAGTTTTCCCAACAAACACTAAGGCCAACAATCGTACCATAGGACTTGATGGACTCAAAGAAGTATGCCAGGCATCAAAATTACCGGTGGTTGCCATTGGAGGCATTGGAATCTCAAACGCTGAGTCTGTAATGCGGATCGATGCACCAAATCTAAAAGGCGTAGCCGTTGTGTCAGCTTTGTTCGATCAAGAGTGTGTTTTGACTGAAGCTAAGAAGTTGCATAAAACGCTTAAAGAGAGCAAACGAGAAGTATTTGAAGACGCCCAAAATACTTCAACAAGGTGATTTTGTTTTTTTTTTCAACCGGCGTTGCTTCTCAGTTCTCACGGTTACAAAATGTTGTGAATCTCTTAGTTCTTCTTCCTATCTGTTGATTTTTGCATCTCTCCAAGCAGTGTATCATCAATACTTGGCTAAATACCAAATGGCAAACCAAAAAAATAAAAAAAAAATATTTTATAGTGACAAAAATAAAGTTTCTTATTATTATTATTATTTTTTTGTTATAATCTACTGAAATGCATAAAAATAATACAGGGCTGACTTTTTGAGTCGTACAGTTTGAAAGAGTAATACGTTATCCCAAGTCGCCACTTGAAGGTGTCTTACGTACAAAAAAGACTTCAGAGGCTGACAAGGGGGGCTAGAGCAAAGAAGACTGCAGAGGCTGACAAGGATCAGAGAAGAAGATTGAGCGAAAAAGCTAGAGCCATTAGCTTTGTGAAAATGAAGTCGAAATCTAATAACCTTTCATCATTCAATCTCTCGCAATTTCTCAGAGACTCATAAGCCCTTCAATTTTCAAGCTGTATCATGGAGATTTCACCAAGGGTCAGGGATTGGAGAATGGAGCTTAGTGTTCCTTTAACACTCCAAGAGATTCTCACCCGATTCTTTTGTCTCTGCAGCTAGAGAAGAAGCTAAAGTTTATTCGCCTGCTCATTACCTGGTTAATACATTTTTACTTGAAAAACATTCTCAATTCTCCAAGAGAGATGCAGAGTTAATATATAAATAGGAAAGATTGAATTGTGTGTTTCATTTGGCTTCACTCCGCTAAGGAATTTATTGTTACAAGCAATCTGAAAAATGGAACAAAATTTACCCTTGACAAAGGTATCTAATGCGTACAAACAAACCGTTTCCATTGCCTCTATTTACATAGCCACTGAAATAATACAAAGAAGATGGGCTTTTTGACACATCCCAGTTTAGTTTAGTCGGCAGATGATCTTGAAGCAAGGTCAACAAGCGTCTTCTCTGCTGCTCTCCTCTCCAGTATCTGCAAATTACCAAAAAACAAAACCACATGAGGAAAAGAAAACAAGTGCTTGCAAAACATCATCTATAATGCAGCACTGACATACCTCTTTAGTTGCTTTAACTGACTCTTGCTGCCTATTGTGTTTATCCTTGTTGCATCCTCCGCACCAACTTGAGAAATCTCTTTGATATTTCTTCATCTCTCGAAAAGTTGAGCTACATGAGAAACACAGGGAAATATGAAATCCCATCAACAGTCTTGCCACTTTTTGAAATGGCTCATGAAATAGATGCACACGGATGTAAAGACGCTGATGTAGAATTTTGGAAACTTTCGTTAAATGGGAAAATCAGTGTGAAAGGCTTTACCTTCTACACCACAAAATCAAGTTGACTCGGTGTCCCGAAGTTGTAGCTCTAGCACCATGGCGGTGACGTCCACGATGAAGAATGGCATGACCAGGTACATGAGAGTAATCATAAACTTCCTACAGAAGGATTAATGAAGAAATCTTATGAGTAATGGCTATACAAACTATGAATGTGCACCTAAAAAGCTGAGCAGTTCTAAACCCACTATAATCATGGTGAAATCTTTGTGGTTGAGACAAAGTCACCAAATGCACAATACTGACTGCTTCATGGTTGGTTTCAAATTACCTTCTCAGTGATATCGGAATTCACATGACCATCGCATCTCACACCTCGAAAATACAGCTCCCCACCAGAAAATTGTTTACCCAAGCAGACATTCAAACTAACCTCCGAGTCATCCACATGGAACCCTAAAATCAAGAAGCAAATTTTTAGATGTTCCCACCAGACTAAATCTAACTAACCAAGGAAGAGACTATTGTGGAGCTTCCCAGTACTTACCAAGATCAACATCCCTATCTTTTCCATATTCAACAATAAAGCCATGGTGAGAATCTAAAGCTTCTCCACAGACTTCTGGGAACAAAACTGAACGAAGATTGAAACCAAACCCATGAGCACATATATCACAAAAAAGAAAATTTAACTTTTGCAACAATACCCATTTCTGCAATCACAACTAGAATGTTAACCTTGAGATATAGGACTTATGAAGTCAGCAACCAACTTCTGGAGCATGCTTTCAAAGCCAAAATCATCAAGGACAACACCAAATTTGTTCATCGTATTGGGTCTCATTATTGTGGATCTTGAATCGTAGACCCATCTCTCCATATGTTCGACCTGAGCAATTAGTAAGAACCTGATAAGAAGACAAAGACGACTAGCTATAGCCAAACACACCAAAACGATAACTTTTAACTCATTCATACCTCGGCTAGTAACATTTCACAAAACCGTGGGTTAAGCATTTCAAAAGTGAAAATCCCCGGAGAGGGTTGACCTATTATGCTTCTAAGACTCTGCTCCGACTTCTGACTGACAGCTCCAAGAAACGAAGGCACGAAGAAACTGGCAGGGTCAAGAGAATAGATCTCTCCATGCAGACGCTGGGAAAATCAGATGAACAACAAGCAAAAAAATTCAATGAAACAATCGAGATAAGACGCGTTTGCCCAATTAGATATACGAAACAAAAAAGTACCTGGTAAGAAGACAAGATTTTCTCCCTGTATTCTCTATGCCTCTGAATCTGTTTCCAAGAAGAAATGAGGTACAAATTCAAGCTCAATTTCAAGAAATGGAAGCTCGAACTACCAAGAATATGAGAAAAAGAAGGAAAGTTTACCCGGATTCGCTCAGAATCTGGGGAGTATCGTTGAAGAACGTCTCTCATGAACTTAGCCTTGTCGACGAGGGGGGAATTGAGAAGCTGGTCGGGCAAGTAACGCTCAAGCGAGCTGAACAGAGCCGGAGTAAAGTCCAACTCCGACTGTAGAGCCTCATAGCTCTCCGGCTCATGGTCTTCGTTAGGGGTTCTCCGGAGTTTCAATCCCGCCTCGCCGATTCCGGAGGAGACTCGCGGTTGCTGCTGCGGCTGCTGCTGCTCGGATTGTTTGCCGGAAGAATCGAGAGCCATAGATCTAAGCCGACTAAGATTGCACATTCAGTTCAGAGCAGCGATACGCATTCTAGGGTTTACGTTTGATGCGTGAAAGAGATGATGATGGTTTGTCTGGGGGGTTAGGGTTTCGGATTTGTTATAGAACCTCCCCAAACAAAAAAAAAATATTGTGGGACCACTGAGACATTTTTAGAAACGTTGATTTTTTTTTTTTGGTAATTAAGATAATTGAAGAGATCTAGTGAGAAATCATTTTCTTTTTATCTAAATTGTTTGTAATAAGCAAATTCAAAATCCAAAAAAAAAACAATAATGTTGTTGATGGAATTTTTGGTTTTTACATGGCATTTTTTCTTTGCTCCAAATAGATAAAAATAGCTTCGCATGATATGTACAAAATGATTCAGTGTATTATGAGAGAAAGAGAGACTGATAGAAGAATGTGACAGAGAGCTTACATAAGAGAGACAGAACTAATTCTAGTGTTTACCTAAAACATGCTTCAGAGTCTAGAGAGAAGCAGAGCTTTTTTGCTTTTAGCTTTCTTCCCAAAAATGTCCTACAATGAAATTATATGTGTTTTCACACCAAAAATTGTTTTCAAAGAATTAAACAAATACACAGGAATCTTCTTCACTGAGTGTCAACTTCTTTTGCAAACACCATTTATGTGTCAACTTTATTCCTATTCTTCTTGCCTCTGCTGTGTATTAATAGCCATACTTGCAGGTAAGAATGAGTTACGCTAAAGTAACGAGCTTCAACAACATTGTGATCGGTTCTGGCCATAGCTCAGGGTGTGTTTCCCCTGCAGAAGTAGCTGCATTACAGTCTAATATCACAGATAATGCAGAAGCCTTGTGAACGCTTAAGAGAAGAATTTGTACATACCAATCAAGCTGAGCCATCAACTAGATTTTGTGCATGGTAATTGTAAAATTGACCATATGCACTCAGGGACAAAACCGGCCAGCTCCAAGAAAAAAATATGAACCACCTTTGCTTCCTCTCGTCAGCTGCATAATAACTTTTCAAGGAACTCAACCTCTCGTGATCTGTGGTCTTTGTCCAAATGCTTGAACAAGGCCCAATGTGTGTAAGCATCTGGCTCAATTTCTTTATCTAGCATCTCTTTATACAACTTGACAACCTCTTCCCATTTACCGAGATCAGAGTTCTTGTTTATAAGCATAGTGTAGCTGTATCTATTCGGTGGAAGCCCCTCTTCTTTCATCTTGCAGAAGTATCTGTAAGCTTCATCTATGTCACCAGCTTTGCAGATGCCATGTAAAAGAGCATTGCACGTCATGACATTTGGACGAACGCCTCTCTTTTTCATCTCGGAGGAATACTGGAAGGCTTGTTGTAGCCTTCCCACTTTCGCATGACCATGAATCAACACAAAGTAGGTAATCACAGAGGGAGATAACCTTTTCCTCAGCATTTCTTGATACAAGACTTTGGCCATCTCAAACCGGCCCTTCTCCAGATAAGCACGAATAACCGTGGTGTAAGTAACATGATCAGGGACAAGACCATCTCTATAAATCTTACGCTGGAACTCAATCGCTTTTTCCAGATTCCCAACCTTGCAGAGTCCATCGATACAAACATTGTAGGTGATCAGATCTCGAGCATGATGATCCTTTACCACCATCTCTTCCTGCAGACGAAATGCTTTGTCTGAATCTCCAAGCTGCAGTTCACCCACAATCCTTGTAGTGCATGCATATCTATCAGGTCTAACCCCTTTCTCCAACATCTCATCATAAATTGCAGTAGCCATGGATAGATTACCATTCTTAACAAATCCTTTTACAAGAGTCGTGTACGTCTTCACATCAGGATTGATCTTTTGGCTGGCCATTTCTTCTTTTAGCCGCTGAGCAGTTTCAAAGTTCCCTGACTCGCAAAGACCATCCAGTAGAGTATTGTAAGTGACAATACTGGGACGGATATTCCTAACTCTCAACTCACTAAACAAGTGAAAAGCCTCTGCAGTCTTCCCCACCTTGATGTATCCATGCATCAGAGTGTTATAAGACACAACATCAGGAGCTGCCATACCAAGTAACAGCCGTCTGGCATCATCTATTCTTTCAGACTCGCAGAGCGCACGTATATAAATATTATATGTGGATGTAGTTGGAGAAATACCCGCATTGAGAATTTGTTCCGTAACTCCCCAAGCTTCATCAAACAAGCCTTGTTTGCAATACCCCTCAATCAGCGGATTAAACGAATAAGCTGTAACATGGAATCCAGATCTTCGCATATCTCCATGAAACCGCCTAGCTTCCTCCATTTTACCATTCTTGGAAAATCCATTGATCAGTATATTGTAAGTCACCTCAGTAGCATCAACTTCTCTTCTCTCCATCTCTGATAAAATCTGGGGGACTTGCTGCAAATCGCCAGCCTTGAAACAACAATCCAACATGGTGTTGAAAGTTATCACTGTTGGCATAACTTGTCTTCTCTCCATCTCTGATACAATCTCACTGACTTGCTGCAAATCGCCAGCCTTGAAACAAGAATCCAGCATGGTGTTAACGGTGATAACCGTTGGCATAATACCGTGTTCGACCATCGTCATATAGACCTCTTGAGCCTTATTCGTCATCCTATTGTCCCTAAGAACCCTCAAAAGTATGTTACAGTTTCTAACACTAGGCAAGAACCCTTTCCTAATCATCTTCTCGAAACTCAACAAACACTGCTCCACCATAGATTTCTTCGTGTAAACCCACAACAACAGATCCAGAAGCTTGAGAGCAATCCGCTTATCAAAACACCCATCAATCAAAAGATCATCAATTTCGTGCATACCAAGATCGATGCTCCTCTCAGCAACCCAATACGCTTTATTCATCAAATCCTTCTCAGCTAAGATCTCAAGCATCGCAACGAAAGCTTGCAGTGACTGCTTGACATCGCGCTGCCCCTGGCGCCACTTGAAAAAATGATAAGCGATTTCGGGCTTATCCCGAATCATATTGAGGACTCTAATAAGCAAATCTGGGTCAGTGAGGAGGAGAAGAAACTGATGGGAGGACCAATTGCGATTAGGATTATACCCGTGGGAAGTCAAAATGAGATGAGCGAAATAGGATTCGAGATTGGAGGAGGAGGAAGAAGAAGAAGAAGCTGGAGAAAGAGAAGCAGGGAGAGTAGAGGATTGAAAGAGGAAGCGTAGCTTAGAGAGAGAGACGCTGTTGTTGGCAGTAGAAGTAGAGAAGAAAGATCTCGAAGCTCTGAGACAGAGACGGAGACATAGGATCATTGAGGAAACAGAGAGGAACACATAGGAACCAAAGCGAATGGATCAAGAGAATCGTTTCCTGGATTTTCCAAGGATCCGAGAGAAGGAGGAGCGGCCATTAATTTTCCACGAAGCCTTGTGCCATCTCTCCTCCCGTGGGCGTCGGCGATCATTCTCCCGGAGGTTAAAAAAACAAGGGTTTATCTCAATTCTTCTCTATACCGGACCGGTTTAATCGTCTCCCAATCTCCCCTCCGGTTTGGATTTTGTCCAAAAAACCACTATCTATGTTGAATCGTTAAACCATTCCGGTTCTTTGCTCAACTTCTGAATCTGAAGTCAGACTGAAGATTACGAATTAATTAATAAAGATTAGAAAACCAACGCTCCGACCGGTTGAACCACGGTCCAAAATGAGACCGGTTACCATCGGATTCGGTTTTAAGAAACATTATCCATGTGATATTACCTACTTGTCCTTATCACTAAAGTCTTACGCAGTTAGCTACACTCACATGATCATGTCTACAGAATGTTCGAAATCTATTCTCAATATCTAACTTCCAAAATGAAGTTCTTATTTTTCATGTAGGGAATATATACGAAAATAAAATCTAAGTTTTATCTATTAATTTAGGAAATGTATGCAACACATTGAACAATACATATCACATGAATGTAAAAGACACATGCCAGTTTCCAACCTTGCAAAATCCAAACTTTTTCTAACTACCAAGAGTAACATTCTGCATTTCAACAACTACTTCAGCTTCACATCTTTTGTCCAATTCAGTTTCCATGTGTTTCATCGAGTTTCTAAGCTTTCTGCAAGCTCCCGAAAAGGCGTCTGAAGAACTCTTCAAACGCTCAACTTCAGCCTCAACTTCATCGAGATTTTCCTGTATTAGCTTTACCGTTTGCTTCATCTTGGTTATCTCCTGCGGGGGATATACGCAAGCTCCAAGCTCATCGATTTGTACTCCTGTTCCTTGGCACAGCTTCAGTAGCTTCTCAAGCGAGTCAACAAACCCGCGATTATCCTTTGGATTGTCCAGTTTGATCATCCCCGTGATAACTCGGATTAGTTCTTTTATCACCATGATCGTCTCAGACACAATCTCAGCAACCATTTGAGCAACTTCCATTTCTTCAGGAGACAGATCATCGCCTAAATCATCATCATCATCCGAGTTATTATCACCAGATGCCTCACACTCAAGTGAAGGACAAGCTGGCTTCACTTCTTTCATCTCCCTAAGAACATCCTTCATGGAAACCGCAACTTGTGTTATGGCTCTGCCAATCGCGATGATGTTTGTTGCAGGAACCTTCTTGAAACCCGAGCATGCTTCCCAAACTGCTCCTGAAAGCTGTGGAATAGAAGGCTTCTTGTCCTTTTCATATGATCCCTCTGGTTAACAGATTCAGATACACCGAAAAACGAAAGCTTCCACGAGTAAGTAATCATAATCACTGACTAGAAGTCTAAATATCTCGAAAGCAACTCAAACTATGGCTATACTACCCTAGAAAAGAGTTTAGAAGATGATAAATTCTGGCAACTACAGCTGAAATTATGTTATTATAATAATTCCTGTTTTATCATAAAAGTATTAACAGTACTTGAGTAAGAGCACTGAACATTCCATCTAAGATTCTGAGATTTGAATATGAACAACCAGAAGAGAAGAAGCGTATTACCGTATAAAGAGACAGACCCCTG
This sequence comes from Kernera saxatilis, assembly GCA_900406395.1. Classification (NCBI taxonomy): domain Eukaryota; kingdom Viridiplantae; phylum Streptophyta; class Magnoliopsida; order Brassicales; family Brassicaceae; genus Kernera; species Kernera saxatilis. Next base: position 75,135 of record OVAY01000138.1, read on the forward strand.
CAACAATCTGAAGCTGGAATCAACAATTTGCTTGACAGAGGCGTGTATGATCGAAGAAAGTGTAGGCCCAGCACCAACTGTGCTTCCATGACAACGAAGTAAAAACCCTTGAAGAGCGTTGAAGTAAGACTCCATAGTCTCCTTAAGTGATTCAGCTTTTGGAGCTTCTCCAGTCCATAGCATTCCCACTATTAGAGATGAGAAAGACCAAAAGAAAAACGAGAAATTAAGCAACGAACCGAAGTTTCAGCATCAGCACAACTAAAAAGGAACCTAAATGAGAAGTTTTTTAACCTATGGTGGCTTGTTTAGAGAGGTGATCAGACATCTGGAGAAACTCGTTCCAGTTAACTTTCTCCTCTGTAGAAGACGCTGTTCGGTCGAACAACTGCAAAATTTAGCATAATTTGTGTCTAATTACGATTCTAATACATTGGGAAAACTTGAAACAAACAAGAATTGGTAAGAAGACAAATACCTGGAGAGTATCGTAGATGGTGTTGAGATGAGCAATCAGAAATTGGTTCAGATCCTCTTTCTTTGACTTTCCCATTTTCGTCTTCCTTCAACTCTTTGACGCCTCTAGTTCTTAAGCTAAGGGTTTTTGCACGAAGCTTTACAACTACGGTTACTAACGACGTCGTTTTATCACGTTAGGAGATTAATGTTATTACGGAAAAGCCCTTCGAGAATTTGGCTCTTCGTGTTAAAATTCCAATTTGTTAAGAGCCTTAGACAAAACTCACTTTTATAAAACCAGATTGTAAAAGAAGAGGGTTTTGATAATTTTATTAGCTGACAAGTTATGACGGATCCAGTTCTGTTTTTATATGGTTTGGTTCAAATTAAGCGATGATTGTTCCATGACCTGGAAAAATACTGCCTAGTCCATTCTTGTTGATCTTGTGAACCAGCTTAACTTAGGTTATTGTGATGATGTGGTTTAACAGCTTCAGTCTGATCAGGTTTTTACAAAGCTGGGTCCTATTGAGGTCCTGTCCCACCCGAGACAAGGGGTTGGCTGGTCGGTACAACATCCCTAGCTGTCAGCAGTTTCCATGTCTAAAACGCAACAATTCTTAGTAAACCAGTACCAATAAGACCAAAAGCAGAGTCAGGTTTAACTAGACACGCTCATGAGCATGAAGTCACTATCAGATATTATGAACTTGGACGAGGTGAAGCAGCAGCTAGCAAAAGAGCCAAGCTGCAAAAAGGGTCTTTGATTATTAAGAGACAAGTATGTTTCTCCTGTAAATCCAGAAGAAACTGAGATTGAACAAAGAGAGAATTAGATGTGTTAGTTTGAACTAGTCAATTCCGTGCTGCCAGGTTTGTATGTCTCAATGTTAATCTAAAGATAAGATTTTTAAATCAAGTTTATGGACAATTTAAGGAGAAAACGATATGGAATTCCAAGCAATAGTTATTCCAATTCTGCCCAATGAAGAGCACATCACCAGGTCCAGATCACAATGTACAAGTATAAACCGAGAATCTGGAGTGAAAAGTTAGAACTTTAGAATTTCAAACATGTACAAGAGGACTTGGGAGTTAAGAAAGATGATCAATTTACAAAGATGATAAACAAAGTAAACCTTTTTTCAAACCGCCATGGCAATTCGACCTTCATGTTAGTTTAACCAGAGAATCAAGCGTCTTCCCGAGAAGTGGCAGAGGCGCCAGCGTCGGAATCTTGCTTCACCACCGGAGATTCCACCTTGGGGCGGCCGAAATTGGTGGGAGCATCAGGCCCAATCAGCTGAATTGCGGCGTTGTCGTAAGCAAGAGCAGCTTCCTCGGCGGTGTCGAAAGTCCCAAGCCAGAGACGATCAGGTCTTCCCTTGCGATGCCCACCGTGAGCTCTACCGCACCTGATCTCAGCCGCCCACTTCCCCCACGGCCTCTGCCTCACCCCGCGGAACTTCTTCTTCCCCGTCGCAGCGAGAAACCTCGCCGGAATCCTGATCTTAAAACGAGTCTTGCCGGCCTCGAGATTACCGGCGGAATCGGATGGGTCGATGACGATCTCCTTGACGAGCCTCTTCCCTCGGCGGCGCGAAGGCAATTCGCTCTTCGTCTGCTCGTCTTCGCTGCTGGAAGAATCGGTAGCCTCCGCGTCGGTGAATGATATCCTCACAATTCGCTTCATCCTCGCCGGGAAATTGGGATTTGAAGGCGGAGAGGGTTGGTGCTAGGGTTTGTCCGGCCAATAAATAGAAGGAATCGGCCTTTTAATTTTATTTAAACCTGGATTTGTCTTTATTTCATAAGAATCTCATTATCCTGGCTTGTGCGTTACTTAATCCATTATCAAGTCGGTTTAAAACTAATATTATTATGTCGGTTTTGAAAAAAAAAATATTATTAATCGAGAGTGAAAATTAGCGATTAAAAAAAAAATTTGAACAAAAAAAATACTAGTTTTGAAATATATTGATAGATTGATTTTGCCATTGTGAATATATTATTATTTACTGATTGGTAAACACATGGATGTTTTACATTAACCTTTTTGTATTTCTGTAGGTGCAGATGATTTTGGAAAATTTAAAGTGTAGGAATGTAAACATTATTATTTTGCGATATTTTAGATTTTAAGTAGTGAGTTTACATTCTTACGGTAAATTTTTTTTTCCTATAATTAAATAGTATAACTTTTAGAAATATGTTTGACATTCGGGTTCTAGATTGTAAGTAAAATTATACATGTGAAGGAAAAAAAAAACTAGAACCAAATTATTTGTGGTTCGGTTTTTAGATAAAGAAAAACTACAGTAAAACCTCTATAAATTAATAATGTCGGAACCGTGAAATTTTATTAATTTAGAGAGATATTAATTTATCGATTTATTAATTTCTAGAGATATTTTTTATTTAGTCCATATTTTTTTTAATTATTTTTTTAAAACGGTGATATATCAATAATTTTAGATGAATATGTTTGTAAAATAACATATATGAACTTGAAGTTAATGATTAATAATCTCATATATCGCAATAAGATGTATGTTAACGGCCAGTTAGATTATCCCAATAAAAATATTTACATGTTTAAGAAAATTGATACTACTAAAAGTGATGATAAAGTTAATACAATATTATAGTATATTTAAAAATATTTAAACATTGAACAAACAATTGTCAAATCTAGATTTTTTGTAATTTTTAGATGTAGATAGAGAAAACTAAAAGTTTTTGATATAATAAATAAAATTATAGATGATATTTAAAAAATAGCAGACAATACTAAAATCATATTTAAAATAAATTATTTTAGTTATGTATATATATATATTATATTATGTAATTATTAATTTATGACATTATTAGGACCATGTATTTACATAGAGATTCTAAAAAAATTATTATCTTATTATTTTATCGAATTTTATTAATTTTTACACTGATCCAATTCGAAACTGAAAAAATTTATTAATTTATTATAATTATTAATTTATCAAGTATTAATTTAAAGAAGATATACTGTAATAAAATTATGCTTCGATTCCTTTCGGTTACACCAAATTTGATTTTGGATTGAGTTTGGTTTGCTCTACATAAAACCTCGTTCTACTGTTGTTTTTTGGACCTTTTGGGCCTTTTGGACCTTTTGGGCCTTTTGGGCCTTACACTCTAGACTATAGTGATCCCATGACTATTTTTGAATATAGGGACGAGAGACACTTTAAAACTTTCTCCTTTTCTTAATTTCTAGGACGATATAGGCTTCTTGTACAAAACATGAGAGTTTTTTTCTAAGTTATTTATTTTCTACACTGTAATTTTCACGTGAGTTATATATGATATTCATCACTTTGTACTGAATTGTGCCTATAACTTTTATAAAACTCAAAATTTAGTATATTTGCAATATTTGCTCTGATGATGGTTAAATAAACTCTGTATAGTATAGATCCCTGAGCCACGTGACCATTGAATTACAGACATTGATCAAAGTTTTGTACATGTAGAGCTTTCCTGACCATTTTCGTGGATTCTGACGAAACCAATATATGCTTATTTTATAAATATGTTATTGGTACCCGTCGAGTTTCCACAAGTGGTTTCACTTTCTCAATAAACTAAGTGTATATGAAAATCAAATCATCCACCAATTAATGTAAAACACACGCGGTCATGTTTAGAAGATGTGAAAGACTGGGTTTGCCACAAGTTTTGAATAGGACCTTTCTCCTCAAGCCATCCTGCGTTACAATATCTTTTCGTATGATTTCAAACTATATATTACGTACAATGAAATTATATTATTATAGTATATTTTAATATATTATATGCATGATACGATACGAGTGAATTACTAATTATTTGTCTCCACAAGTTACTGGACTATTAATAATTCGTATCCACAAGTTACTGGACTATTAATAATAAGTTGCCTTGCACCACTAAATTATGAAGAGAAGATATTACCAAACAGGTAAAAGGGACGTTTACCAAAATTTCAACCTAATCTGCCCCAAACCCTTTTTCCAAAATACGTTTATTATTAAGCACAATTAACTCTGTAAATTTAAAATATTCTGTGACCACTAATTATTTTTGTTGGTATAAAATTAAATACCACAAAATATAAGAAACCTGTCATAAGAGTCTATATGACTATATATGAAGATATAACAAATTACAAAATACTATTCTTTCTATATGATAATTACACGGTCTGAACTGTGCTACGTGGTACATTTATTGTCTCAAGTTATGCATAAGCCACGACCAAGACCGGTTCAATATTATTAGAGGGTTTAAGAAAAAAAACTTTTGGTGCTCTTTAGTAAAATAATTTAAAATTTTGATCTTTTAAATATTATTTTAAAAATAAATTTAGAATCGTGATAAAAAATTTCCAACCCTTTTTTACTAGGCTACATTTCGGTTTTTTTTTTAATGAAATATTCTTTTAAAAATAATTCAAAAAATTTTTATTATCTGAACATAGGTTAGATCCCAAACTATTGTAGGTTAGATCCCAAACTATTGTATCTCGATGATTTTTGAGTGTTTTAGATTAAAAATCTAAAATTGTATATTCTAATATAAGAAGAAAAACTATGGTTTGACCCCCCTTTTTTCAACATATATATGGTTTGACCATTAAAACTCTAAAATTACATTTTGTTAAAAAAGTTTTTTTTTTTTTTTATATATATGCAAAGATCATTGATGAATTACCATGACAAAAGCAATCGCGATAGAATAGGAAAAAAATGTAAAATGCATGCATCTCCTGCATTGGTTGATAAGTTTCCAGATATAAATATTTTTTAATTTTCAATTTCCGGATGTGGGCTCCATTTTGTTTACTATATACATATGTAATGTATCAATTATTTTGTATTCGTGTGGGTCGCAAATGCCTCTTGCGTGGTACCCCGAAATAATATCGATCCTAAGCGAAAATTATTGTCAAAGTGCAGTAATTGTTACATACTCAATATGTTTTCCCTTTGCGAATACGGAATACTTCACAGTCTTCATTGCATGTTTGCAAGATAATTAGATATCCATACACAATCAACCAACAAAATATTTTTTGTCGGAAATTAAAACACAGTCTGTCTCCAGGTCCAATAGGTTTCAATTGGTAATTTTAAACTAACAGCTGATTGACTGACAGAAAAACAAAATTATAAAAGTGTCAAAAATATTAATCGGATTTATTTTGGTTTAACTGACGGATGTTTTGCCATTTCTTTGAAATCACCTTATTTAAGTAATCGCTCTTTTGTCTTTTTAAAAAAATTCCGTCACCAATCTGATTCATTGATGGACTTTTTAGTTTTACAGCCAATCGGTAGAAAAAAAAAGTGTATCCATTTTGTAGTATATTTGTCGCCAGATAAATTACATAAGTTGAACCTATAGTACAAATTATATAATCACATTTTTCTTTAGACAATTTGATTTTATATAGCACAAATAATTGACCATTAAGAAAAGTAGAAAATGACCCAATGTGTGAAAGAACAGGATATTTTATGGAGGATCGCAACAATTAGAGGGACACCTCAAAGTTTAAATAATTATCGTTACACCTAAAGACATTTAATTAATTGCTAATCCTCGGAACAAATATTCACCAGCCCAAACTTCCCTATATATAGACACTATACTCCCATAATCCATCACTAGCTCTCTCTCTCTCTCTCTTCCCCTCTCTCTCTCACGTGTGACAGTAGACATGGGAGCTCTCGATTCTCTATCTGACTATCTCTCTCAATATTTCTACGTTTCAATAAGAAAACGGAAGAAGCGTAAAGTCATGCAGGTAATTAATATCCCTAAACGACGTCGTTTGTCTCTTATTTCCTCGTTTATTAACTGTTTAAACCTTTTTTTCTCATTTTGGTATAAGAGCAGACGGTGAATATAAAGGTGAAGATAGACTGTGACGGATGCGAACGCAAAATCAAGAACGCTGTTTCCTCCATGAAAGGTTCGATCCTCTAGTCAAACACCTTTCGTGCTAATTAGGGCAAAAATTATTTGTGCTACAAGTAAATTATCACCCACACGAAATTATACATATAAACCACATACAAGAAAAACTCTGACCCTTTGATTCTCTACCGTAATAATAACCACAATAAAAACGCAATTCCCTTTCCAAATCAGCCAAACATGGCCTTACTAATAATATATACACCACTCCTTTTTTTGTTTGTACGTAGGAGCAAAATCTGTGGAAGTAAACAGAAAGATGCACAAAGTGACGGTGAGTGGTTACGTGGATCCTAAGAAAGTGTTGAAGAGAGTGCAGAGCACTGGTAAGAAGAAAGCTGAGCTGTGGCCGTACGTTCCGTACACGATGGTGGCTTATCCGTACGCAGCTGGAGCTTACGACAAGAGGGCCCCAGCAGGTTTTGTGAGGAAGTCGGAGCAGGCTCAGGCTCAGCCGGGAGGTACAGACGATAAGCTCATGTCCCTTTTCAGCGACGAGAACCCCAACGCCTGCACCGTCATGTGAATGAGTTTAGCACTTGACGAATTATAATAGTAATAATGTTTTTATAAGGTTTGTAGTGGAGCCTTTTTTGTGATTGTATAGAGTCAGAAGCAAAGAAACTTATAGTAATTACTAATACTGTTTGTATTACATTCATACTCTGTGTTTTTTTGTTACTAGTGGATATTTAGTTTATCTCACATATTTCTATATAAGTCTACTTGTTTAATTTGTATATTCATACGGCATGCAGAAACTAAGATTTATTTCGCAAGCACACGATTGAGATTAGCCTTCATACGCCTCCAATCGTATACTGTATTTCGGGTGTTTTATTTGGATAAAGCAAAATGATTTGATGCGAGCTAGAAGGAAAATATCACAAGCAGATCGAGATCGACATCGTATGGTTTAAAATGATTTGTTTTCCTCAATATCTATCTAGAAACCTAAAATTGAACCTAATCTAAATCGAGAACAAATATAATAATGAGAGTTGGAATTCTCATTTATTTAAAATTCAAAAATAAATTTGATAGAAAACCGGATCTGAAATTAAACTGAAATGATAGTAGACTAACTAGTTTATTTCACAACTATCGTGTTGTGAAATTACGTTACAAGATATTAATATCCGGGTATTTCACAACTAGTGGCCATATCATATTACTATTTATATTATATTTGGTTTTATTTGAATTACTAATATCTTCAAACTAAAAACAAAAAAACAAAACAAAAACCACCTGAAATTAGATGGAAACCAAGAGATTAAACGCCACCGTATTAGCACACATGATCCGTGAAATGTTTGATTAGTTCGGTGTTAGAAGCTGTTCACGGTGACATTCTTCTTTATCCAAAAAGTATATCCGTGATTAAAGGATTAGTATGGCGGTGCATAATTAATCATAGTTATTTCCATAAATATCAAACATAAAAGTATATAATAGTATCAAAATCATATCCTATCAAATAAACTATTTTAGAGCATCTTCATCGGAGGGAGAGACTTTCGTAATTTCTTAAATATATTATTTTAATATTTTTAATAAAATTTAATTATTTATTTAAATTTTAAATCATATAAAGAAAATCCAACCGATCATAAAAAGACAATTATTAAATGAGTTTCTCCATGATTTCTCAAAAGTTCTAAATCTAGAACCGTTTCTACTTCTTTCTCATATTTTTTTTTTTTTATTTTTTTTTTTTTTTNAAAAAAAAAAAAAAAAAATACTAAGACCAATATTGTGTATTTACTCAATACTAGTAAAAGAGTTTTGTGGAGGAAGTGGTTGGTTAATAAAAAGTTGAAAGATTCTATGACGCTGAGAAATCCTTGGCAAGTGAAAAGCCAGACATCAAAGAATTATATTACATCTATGCCCTTCTGTTGCGTAACTATGACACGTGTAAGATCCGACGGTAAATATTTATTCACCTGGGTCCCCTTGTATCTCTACGTAATTAATGGTATTGTTCCTCGGTGGAAGTAGATATGTCGCTGATGATGTCTTTGGATAAGATAAAGATATTTGTTAGTCAATAAATAATTAATAGAAAGTAAATCATTCAATATGCAGCGGCTTATCTTTCTATCTGGTCATTTTTTTCAAATACAATTCATTAAAATTTGGAACATAGCAATAGTAGCATATTTTGCCGACCACCGGTAAGGGGACAAGTTTTGTTGTGGATAAATTTTATTTAATTGTGTATATTACGTGGTTGGTTAAGAATAGGATAACTTATGCGATTAGTAAACTGTAAACTTTAAAAAGAATTATCTACCTCGCGAGAAAATATTAAATGATTTTGTGTAGTTTGTTAGAAATATTATGAAGTGCTGATTGATATCAAACGTAACTCCTGTATTTATATATTTTCATAATGAATTGTTTCTTTATCAAAAAAAGAACATTAGCAAAACTATATGACCGCTGACCACGTACACGACCCATCCGCGTATGTCGGAGTAAGTAATTCTATTTCTTATCGAAACAAAAAAATTGTCGCTTCTTAATAAAAAATATTACCCGAGTTGACCAAAATATAACACCTGTAAGCACCTGCGATATACATCATAATCAAATTCGATGTAGCATCGAACACGTATAGTACGAATTAGGAACAATTAGCTAGATACATAATTTTTTTGTTGTTGTCATTTTGTCAACAAGAACTAAAGCTAATTCCTCTAAAAGACTAAATATGATAATACGATCAGAGGACATGTAAATACGTACATCATTGTCGGGTGATGACAAGACTAATTATTAATTACGACCCCAACATTTTCTTGAAAATCTATTATGGCATGTGAAACTTTAAAAAGACACAAATTAAACAAATGGACAGACGAGGAGTATCACAGCAAACGCGTGGCATAGAAGATAGCTAGAGATTGAAGACTTGGAAACTGATGAGAGTCAAAGTTTCGTTGATGCTGTGATATGATATTTGGACCAGGTAAGGCCCAGGGTTTAGGAGCGTCTGTTCAATTACCACGTGTACGGTGTTTGGGACATGAACGGCTAAATTATTCGACTCGAAACACACTAATCACGGATTGGTATGAATATCAACCGGAAACGGATGATATAATATTGAAATGTGCAGTTTACATCAAGAGTTAATTACGACCATATGTAATGTTGGCTATGGATCTAACAAAATCATGTGAGCAATACGAATCATTTTAATATGAGTTTTGGTAACTAGATTTTTCGTCAAAAAGAACATACATTGGACTATGGAGGTGACAACTTCCAAATCTAAAGTGACTCTATCATGTATCACATATAGTTTTGACATATAAGTGCTTTATATATTGTATATTTTCTGTTGTCGTTATGTATAGTTTACAAAATGCTGTACATTACGATTTTGAGTTTCTTAGGTAATTTTTAAACAAAAACCAAGATGATGATTGCAATACATGACGGTCATGTGAATTCCAATTAGAATGTGGGATAAAAAAGTGAAGTCGGTTCAAAGGACCAACACTGAACAGACAATCATTCATCCATGGGCCAATACATAATGGGCCTCTGTTTTCACTTTCGACCCATACTATATTGATCTTAAGGGCCTGAAATTTAAGACAACATATACATGTCGCAAGGTCGTAGGCTCGTAGTAGCATTGCATGTACTGATGTACTTTCTAAAATTTTAATCCAAAAATAAATGCATGTACTTTTCTTTCTTAAAACAAAACAAAATAATTCTAAATTCATGAAATGGTGGAAAAAAGAAAAAAAAATAATAATAGAAGAAAATGTTGCACGCGGGAATCAAATAAATAAAATAAAGAAAAAAGAGAAAAAGTTGGGGAAAGAGAGGGAGAAGCTCGAGAAGAGTGTGGGAGAAGGCAAACCCCAAACACTGACTAGACACAGACCGTTGGCCCGACTCTTCATGCATGCACTCTTCTGACATTTTTCAATTTCTCTTCTTCTTTTTTTTCGTCACCAAATATCATATTTTCTAAATATTAAATTTCATTGATATTATAGTCTATGAATAGTACTACTATTACTATTGGAAGTACTATAATATATGCCATAAATAATGATAACGTTCAATTCAAAATGCTTCTTAAATGTTTTGTTCGAATGCAATTTAAACTCCAATATTCAGAAATTCAATGAGGGAAGTGGTCAGGTCGCTGTTACTTTTAAGTGTCAGTCTCACTCACTCTCTCAACATTGTGTCTAAACCCAAAAGTCTCCACTCAATTGCTTACTTCAAAAACCGAGCGTCTTCTTGTAAAGCTAAAAGTTATCAAAAACCCTTCTCTCCGCTCGACTCATTTCTCGTCTTCTTTCTTCATAAGCCATGACTAAAGATGAAGACTTTAAGCTCCTAAAGATCCAGGTACTTTTACTCAAGACTTTCCCCCACTTTTTATTCACTTTTCATTTTGCATTGATATCTTCATTTTATTAATGGTTCTGTTCTAATGAAAATCACAGACATATTCCCTCAGAGTCAATATCCATTGTGAAGGTTGTAACCAGAAAGTCAAGAAACTTCTTCAGAGAATCGAAGGTTTCTCTTCTCCTCTCTCTCTCACAACCTCTATTCCACACATGCAAAACATTACTACTTACTCTTGGATTCTTGATGGGTACATTGTGGTTTTGACCATAAACAGGAGTTTACCACGTGAAGATAGAAGCAGAACATCAAAAAGTAACAGTTTCAGGCTCAGTTGACTCAGCCATACTTATCAACAAGCTCGTTAAAGCCGGCAAACACGCCGAGCTCTGGTCTCAAAACTCAAACCCAAACCATAACCAGCCTCAGAAACCCAAGACTAATGACGTCACTAAGAACGTCAGCCAAAAGGGTCAGAAGCAAGGCTCAGCCAAAACTGGTCTCGAGCCCTTCAAGCCCAAGAACAACCCTAAAGGTGCGGCCTTTATCACGGAGGAAGAAGATGAAGACGGTGGCGAGGAAGAAGACGGAGAGGTTCAGTTTCCAAAACCGGCGAATCAGCAGCAACAAACCGCCGTAAACTCCAAGAAAAACGGTGGAGGAGGAGGGCCAATGAACAACGGAAACAACGGAGTCAACGCATCGAAGAAAGTCAACCAAAAACAGAGCAGCCAAAACCAGAACAACAACAGTCAAGCAATGGCGGCGGCTATGAGAATGAGAAACGCCGGAAAAATGAGCTCAGGCGTTGAAAGCAACGAGATTGGAGCTCTCATGGGCCTCGCTGGATTTAACGGCGCAGCAACAAACGCCGTGAATCCCTCAAATGGGATTCAACAGCTTCAAGCTCCACCGTTAAACAACATTAACGGCGTCACTAATCACAACATTAACAATGGTAATGTATCAGGAGGAGGGATGATGATGAACATGAATGGATACAACAATCATCATCATCCAATGAACATGCAGAATAGGCAAGTGATGCATCATCATGATCAGCCTCAGCAAATGATGTACCAAAGATCAGCTTTCGTTCCAGCATCAAGCAATGGGTATTATTACAATTATACCCCTAATCCCTACAGTTATTATCCTTATTACCCTTACCCGACTGAGCAGCAGCAGCAGCAAAGTAGTCATTCATCTGCAACAAACATGTCCTGTGATGAAGACACTAGCAATAACAATAGCTGCATCATCATGTAAGCGTTGTTGCTTGCCAAGCAAGGTATCCTTTTGGTTCAAGGAAAAAGACTTTTTAAATCTTTTTGTTTTGTTAATGGTTAATGTGATATAATAATAGTGTTTAATTTCTCTTTTTATCAACTAGGCTTCTTTTATGTGTCATGTAGCCACATTTTGGATTTATATGAAGTGTGTTGGTAGATAAAAATTTCATGATGTTGTCAATTAGAAGAAAGAATTAGTACTATCGAAAGAGACACTACCATTTATCATCTCTATCTGTTTCTGCTATTTTTTTATTGATCCTAACTATTTCGTTATCTCTGTCTAGCTAAATTTCTTTTTGACACCAAATCTCGTACTGAGATGCTTCGCGTTAATCTCTTGTAAAGTTTTGTGTCACCAAATTTTCTAGGGTGATGATTTGCGTTTAGTCTCTTGGGGTTTTTTCTTGTTGCTACTTTGTAGAGGAGCGTTTAGAGCGGTTGAGTTTTGTCAGAAAGTGGTTTGTGGATATCCCTCGGAAAAGATATTATTCTCTCTATCTACTCAAAAGTTACTCCACCTGCTGGCTGCTTCTCGGTAGGTGTCTCGTTATACGGGTCACCTATTTTATTTAATGCGACATGATTTTCGAATTTTAAATTGAAACTTGTAAAAATAATATCATAGCCAGTCATGCATCAATCATTTCTCTGTTTTAAAATTTTAAATTTACGAGATGCGCCGAGCGAAATTGGTATTTGCTTCTTCTTTGTTTTTTTTTGGAGATCAAATATCAAAAGTAATGTAATCTGATTCCATCCATGTTTTCATGTTTTGTTGGGCCTTCGAATTTCATAGCATGGTTTTTGGCCCAAAAATAGTTGCCGAACTTGGTTTTCACAAAAAAAAAAAAACATATTTTAAAATTTCGATAGCCACACAAGATTCTCCAACCAGGATACAAAAACATGCAAAAAAAAAAAGAACTAAAGAGGCAAAACATTTTGTTAATGCTCAATATTGATAGGGTTTAGTTATGATTTCTCACCAAAATCGTTTTTTTTTCAAATTTATACATGTGAAATATTATCATTTATCATATAATTTATCTAGTAAATTCAATGCACACATAAAAAATAAATGATAAATAAACATTTTGATTGAGAAAATATAAGGAATATTAATTTCTTTAACTGTAACTGAAAAATATAATACAATCAATGTATGAAAACTCTTTACCAAAAAAATAATAGCAAGGCATGCAGGAGACTAAACTTATATAGGTAACTAAGAAACATTTGGTTTATTTTAAGAAAAATAAAACAAACATTTGGTACAGTGACTCTGCTTGATGTTCGGTCCGTTTACAATGCTAATTTTTATATAATAATATGATTTGTGCATTATTATGGATTACCAAATGGACACTTAGATGTAAGAAGGCTTGAGGTTAGGATAGTGGGATCCATTTCTCAAATTCCTTTCACACATGAGCCCCTACTTTTTGCGACACGAGCCGTGAGATGTTTGCCTTTGTCTTTTCATCATCGAGTTTTGTCTTATGAATTTCAAATTTATCGAGAGACCTGCTTGGTATAAATTTTTTTTTTTTTTGTGTGATAATTTCTTATTAAGTGTTTAATAAGAGCTCTAAGGGGGAGCCTGATCAGGTCATAGGTTCAAGTCCTCTTAATAACGGAAAAGAGACTAATTTATCTTGCTCTGGTCCGTCAATATAGTATGTCATTTTATAAAAATTAACGATGGATGCGCTTGCAAAAAATACGATAACAATATGGGAAAAAAATAAATGATACATATTTTTTATAAAAAAATATTGACAGTATTTAGGTGATTTGCTAACGCGTCTGGGATACTAGAGCTTTCGTGTTCATTACAAAAAAAATATCATAAAAAAATTAGTGTGATATTGTTGTATTAATTTATTAATTTTACGAGGTTTAAAGGTGTCAAGCAATTATCTGAGATAATTTTGCCACGTAAGAAGGTGGCGTCTGGACACATACCTCTATGAAATTTGCTTATAATATTACAACAACTTTTGTTATTAATTAAAGGCCCTTTCTTTTTGTATTTTCTCATTACTGTTCGCTTTCTCTGCTTTTCTACATATGCCATTGCATTTGTAATTGTATATACGTCGCTTACCAGCTTTTTCACCTGTGAAGCCCACACGAACTTATTATTTATACTATACAAAATAGATCTTCTTATAAAATTAAATGAGATTCTCGTTCTTGAAGACTCTTAAAGACTCGGAAGTCGGATCTGATTGCTAACCGACAACCAAATTAAGGAGTTTAAAATCTATTCTCGATCACAAACTCATAGTTATACGTACTAATAATCAATCTAATACCTACCTACCTACCTCGATGACTATACTAAGCTATAAAGATGAATCTTCGAGTTAGGCTCTCATTTGTCATTATGCTTCTTTTTTATTTCACTAGTCATTAAGCTTTGCACATTATAAGCAACTTTCATTAAATGCATACTTCGAAAAATCCGGTACAAAAGACTAAAGAGTGTGAAATCTCATAAAATAGTATAAAGACAATCAAAAATACCCAAAATAAACACAATGAAAAGAAAGGTCATTGAATTATAAAAAAGTAAAATGCCATCTGCACATCATGCAACCAATTGAAGAGAAAAAACAAAAGTAAAGTATACAAAATTAGATTAATGATAGAGTACAAATGTAAAAGATCCTATACTGTGTAATAAGATTCAGGCGTGTGAACCGGAGACCACCACGTTCTCTCAAACACACACACTCCTATATATATATGATATATATCTATCTAATCTTAATGATCAAGAACTTAATTTCTCTCCACCGAAGTTTATAATTTACTCAAACAATCACCAAACAAACACACAATTCGACTTGAGTTGTCAGAAATGGAATCTATATTGTGTCGGAGGAGGATTAAGAGAGCCATGGTGCTAATAATAACGTTGACGTGGCTAGGTGGCTCGTGCCGGGAGCTCGAGGAACAATTATTCGAAGTGGGGAAGCTTGAGATGTTCGTGGACGAGCTCCCAGATATGCCTAGGCTCCATGGCTTCCACTCTGTTCATGGTGTCCTTAAACCCACTTCTCTTCAAATCGGCATGTTCTTAACCAAATGGGTATTCTTCTTTTCCTCATTCAATCTTCTAGAAAGAAAACAGCTATCGGATTAGATTCTTCTGGATTGGTGAGAATAATCGTATTTCATTTACTTACGGCTAATCGTTAAGGTTGAAAAAAATGACAAGATTCGATAAGTGTTTTTTACTATTGTCCTCGCTTATTAGTGACATAATGGGTTTCAGCCCATATTAACTTAGGCCCAAAAAATGTCTTTTATAAATATTTTCTTACACCGGGTGGGTATTCTAGAATATCCAATTCGATTTTTATAGGTAATAGAATTGGTTGAGTATTTTTTTATTTTTTTTTTATTTTTTTTTATTTTTTATTTTAAACCAAATCGTTAACTTCATAAGGCCTGTAAAACTTTCATATTCAGCTA